>JANIJG010023021.1:29503-47683 GCA_024611175.1 Megaceryle torquata
TACAATTGAAATGAGTGGTGCGACGGGGGCGCATGTGCTGTGTCCGGAGGCGCTGCTCTGGCGGAGGTCTGCGCGCTGGGTGTTGTGCATTGTTAAATACAGCAAAGGCAGCTTCCTAAGCAAATTATCAGGGCCCTGTTATGGATGCCCTGTCTAGAAACTTTCCAACAGACTGAAAGAACGGAAATGAAAATTTGTGTTATGAGGAAGCCTGGTAGATTTTCATTACTTTCAGTGTACATCCTTTCAGCAGTAACTTACTAAAAGGGCATTTTATTATAAGTTGATGGGTCGTTTTGTGAAACTGTGGCACTTTAGTCAAAAATAACTCACTGAAGGAACAGCATGAGTAATAGAGCCACTTACCACACAAGTAAATAGACGCAGATTTTTTCCTGTAGTAACTAACCACATCACAGAATAGTTCAGATTTTATTCCATATACACACAGTGTCACAATTTAAAATGTTGCTCATGATTGTGCTGTTTGTTCCCAAGTATTGGTAAGTGTAGGATTTTTGATTGCTGCCTTGTCCTTAGGGCGGTGAACAGTACTGTCAGGAGCCATCATTATTAATTGCAGAAGTTTAAGTCTTTGAATTTATGATCATTACTAGCTCTGGGCATCAAATGTTGCAAGTATTACACATCTGCTGAAAACCTTGAATAGGTATATAAAGCTTCATATAAAAATTGCTTTTTTTGGAGACTGCAGGACATGGATATACTAGTGCTGGATTGCACTCATGTACCCACCACTAGTGCTGTCCTTTTCTGCACAATACCACAATCTGCTTCTGTACACTGGTGCATCTTTGGTACTATTCTCTTTTCTGTCTCTGCAAGGACAGCTTCTCTCTCTTTTTGCCTCTTCATCAAAGGATTTCTTTCCTTTCTGTATTGAGTCTGGGATAGGTTTAACTTTCCCCCTAGACACCCATATAGTGCTGTGCTTTGAACCTGTGGCTAGCAGGGTGTCAGTAATGCAACCATGAGTTGGGTGCTGCTGAGCACAGCACCAAGGCTGTCTCTCCAACACCCCCCCAAGGGCAGGTAGGCTGGGGGTGAGCAAGATGTTGGGAGGGGACGCAGCCAGGACAACTGACCCCAGCTGCCCAAGGGGATATCCCATACCATACAATATCTTGCTCAGCAACAGAAGTTAAGAGAAAAGAGGAGGAGTGGGGGCATTTGTTATCAAGATATTTGTCTTCTGAAACAGCTGCTATGCCTCCTTGGGTCTTGCTTTCCCCAGAAGATCCCCCTTGCCTGCTGATAGGAAGCAGAGAATGTATCTTTTTGGTTTGCTTCCACACACAGTCTTTGCATTTCTTCATTAGACTGCCTTTATCTCAACTCACGATTTTCACATCTTATTTTCACCCCCCTGTCCTGCTGAGGAGTGGGTGAGAGAGCAGCTGACTGGGCATCACAACTTTCCTTTCCTCTGTCTTTACAGAGGAGTTTACAGGCCAGGAAGGCTCCTCCTGTAATGCCACCAAGAGGCCACTAAACATTTAATCGTTGGAGCTTCTGCACTTGTCCCAGTGATATGTCACACATTTCACAGTTGATAATGTTCAGTCCCCTGTGTGCTCTGGACGTTAAGTGTAAAGACTGAGGAAAAGGGCAAACAGCTGCTGTACTGATGCCAGTCTTTGTGGCAGCTCTGATAAAGCACTGCTTTTCTCAACAGTGCTGGAAGACTCATCACTTTGTTCTCCATGTTGCGTACACTTGGAGATCACCCTAAAACATGGCCTACTTTACCTTTCTTTACAGTTCATTTCAGTCCTAGGTTGTTAGTTCACCAGCCTTAGCTGTTAGACAGGCAGGCTATCATCTCACAGACTTGTACGGTCGTCCTCAGTCCACGTTACCAAGAAACAAGGAATCTGTTCAAAGAATTTGCCATACAGACCAGGTATCTATCGATTGATTTACTTCCTCAGAGATTATGATTGTATTGATGGCTGAATACAGGTTGCTTGGAGAAAGCTTCTGCACTTTGCTGGATTTATGCCAGGAGTATAATTACTCCTTGTTAATGATATGCCCTATTATCTCAGCCTATTTTTTAAAAAACATCTAATTCTGGAAAATGTCCCCTACAAAATATTAAGTCAGATGATCAAATTTGCTCTGCTTTTTCCCCTTACTTGATGATTCAAAATTATGATTTTTAACATAATTTTTAATATAATCACGCTCCTTTCAAAGAAAAACAAGGCAACTGCGGTACCACCAGTCTGACCTTGTGAAATACAAGGCATAGGGTGAGGGTTGGGATGCAAAATGAGATTAAAAGAGAAAGTTGCAATGGTTCTTTCATGGAGAGGACCTGAAATTTGCAAGGAAGCAGTTGTCACTCTGCTGAAATTGTCTGGCATATATATGTCACTCAGAGAACACAGAGGGTGGGAAAAGTAGAAAGACCCCAGAAAAACAGCAACAACAAAAAATTCTTGTTTCTTTCAGTGCAAAAAGTCAGCTGCCACTGATTTTTTAAAACAAAATTTTCTAGTCCTCTCCATAGAGTCCCACTGCTTTGTCATGCATAAGGATTTTGCTGGAAGAAGTACCCTTTACCATGTTGCTGTATTGTGCTCCTGCTGGGTATCGGGCTCAAACTGTTCCCCAAAGCGGAGCCAGAGGAACTCTTGGCTTTTCTGTGACAAAAAGATCTCGTCTTTCTGATGGTGCTCAGGGACCACTGCATCTTTAATACTTTTCATAGTGTTAACAACATACTGATCTTTGCTAGTGCCACCTTAGAATTTGAAAGTTCTTGGCAGCTTCCTAAACAATGAAAGCTCTTGGAGTTTTAGCAGGGAGTACAAAGCCTCTGGTCTGCTCAGTGTTGCTAACAGGATGCTAAAATACATATGCAGTACCAGGTGCACTATTTTCACTTCTCCAGTGTAGGACAGTCTTCACAATAAATAGATCTTCCCCTGCATGAACATGGAATCCCTGAGCAAAAGTATTGTAGAAAAGAAAAAAATCCTTGGTAAACTTTTTCAATTGTGAGAAAAGTCAGTCAAAACCAACAAAAATGCTCTAAATTCCAGCGCAACGTGTAGAAAATGCTGCATTTGCTTCTGACTCTTTGTATATCCTGGGCAATGCACAGCAGTTTGCTTTGTTATTTTCTTCCCTCTTCATCACAGTCTTTTTTTCCCCACCTCACATACACATACGTTTATTCCCTGAGCTCTATTAAGTCTTGACCTTGATATTCAATGTTCCCATTTTGTTTCTTTTCCTTCCTCTCTGAACAACCCAACTTGTCTTTATGTTTTAATATCTTTAATTGCAGAAACACTCAGAGACCCTACTAAAAGGAGCTCAAACCTATTTGTAAAAAGTAAGCAACATCACTAGCAAGTCTCTGTTGAAATTAATAAAGCTTCCCTAGGGACAAAAGGAGATGGGGGTGGGGAATCACCTTTTCAGAAGAAAATTTTCAGTCAGAAAGTTAAATGGGCAATATAACTTAATAGTTACATCAAAAAATTGTTAAAATATAGAAACATATATTAAAACTTCTTATTACCTGGTGTGATTTACCAGCCAAAAAAAACCTGATTGCTACAATCGAACCATTGAATTTAAGCAACAAGATTTTGTTGCTCTGCTGCTGTCAGCTGTAGGTAGAAGGGGCATCGACTGTAAAATGGACCACACGCAGTATCCTTCAAACTGTCAGCTTCAGGCTGCCAGGAGACCTTGCTTCCCTCTAACTTTTCACCTATTAGTTCAGTTAAAAGAAAATACACTCCTGCTTTAGTAAACCACACTCTGGAAATAATGAATCTGAGGCAAGTGTGAGTCTCCTCCTATTCATTCCTCTAACTTTGAAAACAGACTCATCAAGTTTAGCAGAATTGCCTCTGTGCTTAAAATATCTGTACACGTGTTTATAGATCTAAAATGTGTAGTGCTTTCAGGGTATTCAAAATTGATGCACAGCAAATCTTTTCTACACTTATTTAATGTTCTGACTTCCCAGGAAAAGTGCTAAATGAAATGACAATGCCCAAATTGCAACAAGAACAAATTCACCACTATTAAGTGATACAAATGATTAAAATAAAAACAGTTCAATTAAGGGCATGTGAAATAGTGAACACATAACAACAAAGAAGGAAAGAATCGCCCTGGAAACAAAGTTATTTCAATTATAGTTTATATAGTTTTTATTATAGTTTATAGTGTTTTATTTTGATCCCTTTATTATGCATATACATTGTAAATGGGAAAAAAATAACTTGTACAATCCCAGCTAAAGAAAGTTCTATCAAAGGATTTTTACCATCCCTCTTAAATGACCAAAACCACATCTATAACACACTACAGTTTCTGTTAGTTTAAAAGAAAAACCTGATCAAAACAATAATAATATTCTAATTGCAGTTAATTAGAGAATCTTTTGAAATAAAAAGTATCAAATAGTCTTCTACTAAAAGGATAAACAGCTCGGTAAGTATACCCTGTACACAAACCTGAAAGCCCACTTCAAGGTCCATTTCCTATTTATTTTCTAGTATTCAGAAGTGTCCATTCTGAGCTGAATCCAATATAGCAAGAATTGTCAATGGGCATATTTTAACTAACTCTGTGGCACTTTAAATGAGATCCCATGCCTCTGTGCATGTGCAAATTCCTATCTCTACCCTTGGACTCCTCACTTGTGAACAGAGGCTAGAAATATCTTCTCTTCGGTACTACCTGGCAGAATTTCATCTGCTCCACCCAAACACAGACCTGACCACAGCAATCCATCCCACTGTCACTTCCATAATGCTTCCTACTTACAGCTGACGATGGAAGATTGTAGAACGTGAGCCATATGTCTCTAAATTGAAGATAGTGGACATGGAGTGAGTAAAAACACATATTTTATATCTCTTTTTTTTTTTTTTTTTCTTAATCACCTTTGTGTTGTATGCTGTCCAATTCTTCTGTAATTAGTCGGGAATTAGGGTCTGTCTATCCCAGAAGAAATTGTCTTCACACAGCACTAAACCCAGCGTTGATCACACCAATAAGAGCTTAAAAATACCTAATCTCAAGCTGTTGAGCTGAGGCACTTCTACCAAAGACAGGCAGAAAATATTAGTACAGAATTCTCTTCTTTACGAAGCAACACAAGATGCTTATTTGCCATAATGGCAGCCACAACCTCATCATTAGAAAGTTCACTTCCTTGATGAGGAAACGTGATAGGTGCATGATGGTTTCTGCATAGGGAGGAAAGAGCATAGCCCTGAAGGAGAGCCTTGTGTACACAGCATCTAGACCAACATGCTGAAGACACACACATAGCCAGGCCTCATCTGTTACAAATACACATGAGGAAGATGCAATCTGAAGTCCAGACATAAATCACAACTTTTACACAATTCTATGTAAAGCCCCTTGAGTCTAAGCCAGCAGAGAAAAGAAATCTAGAGCTCACTTTTAACCACGGACACAATGTGTTCATGCCAGCCAGTCCAAATCAGGAACTGGCAGTCAAGAGCCTACAACAGTTGACATTTATTTCTCTCTCCCAAGTGGTTTGCAAAGATATACTCATGGGAAAGCCACTGCAACAAGCCAGACTGCACCAAATGGAAATATGTACAACGGTAGTAAGATCCATCTTCACAAGAAACACTTGTAATTGTGAAAAAACCCTACAGAAATGGTCACATGGTCAGCGTCCATGAGGATGCCAAAGAGCACCCACAAAATGAACACTCTATGGGTGAACAGCAAGCAGAGCTGGCGAGTGGAATGGAGGGGTGACATGAGGTAAAAAGAAACTCCCTCTCTCTTTGCCAAGCCCTCTACTTGTTTTAACAAACGAGCCATTAGCATCTCCAAATTATCTGGCCCGAGCTACAGCCAGCTCCCTTTCATCCAAACCTAGACCCCAGCCAAACACTGGGAAAATACCAGCTGGGTCCAGCACAAAGGCAGCAGGCCTGCATATCATCAGCACCACAGCATCGATGAATCCCAAGCTGCACTCTCCTTCGCCGCCTTTGTCTATATATTAAAAGAGCTCAGCCATGAGAAGGAACCTCCTTGACTAAACCACTCTCTACAAAGACTGAAGGTAAACTCTTTCTGTTCTGATTCCTCTGAAGGAACTGGGGAGCAGAAAGAAACGGAGCTGCTTAACTATAATTCTAGGTACCCTTGCAAGAATTGTACAAGCACATCGAAGCAGAGATCTTCACTACTCCTTGAATTAGCGTGGTGTTTTCTAAGAGAAGTCCACAAAATAGGAAAGAAAGGTCAGTCTTTATGGTTGCACTGTGCACAGGTGTGAACTCGACTAACACAGAACAAAGAAAAGAAACTTTCCAAATACTGACAAATATCTCACTGTCACTTCCTAATCTCTTTGTCCCAGAAAGAGAAAGTAGAGACAGGACAATTAATGCTAATGGTACAACAGTTCACCAGTTGATGGTAATAGCCAACAAGGCATATAAGAAATTCTTTTTTCAAATACCAAAAAAAAAAAAAGAATATGGAAGTAAATCTTTTTGTACTTCTTAAGCTTCTGCTCACTTAGCCTTTCAGTTAGACATCTCGGTAAGACCTCATAGACATTAACCATGGTGACTTTCTACATTTCAGGGAAGTAAGAGAAAAAAAATGGACATACTACATGCAATGCAGTATTCCAACCAAGAATCTCAGATTTTCTAAGTTACAAGGCAGTCGACATTACTTAGCTGTAAAGTGGTATACCTTTTATGACACTGCAGAGTACATAGGACCCAGGGCAAAAGAAGCCCTCGCACTAAAAACAATCAGATTAGCATAATAAGAGCAGAAAGCAAAGCTGCAGGAACATTTGGGGAGCTTTTATTTTATTTTTTTCCTTTAAAGCATTTCAACTCCTCCAGCCAAAGTAAACACATCACAGATTAGTTCTCAGAAGTGCCCTCAGCCAAGAAGTAAGCTATTGTAATGTGGGGAATGATACTGGGAGCTAAGCTAAGCTTTAATAGCCTCCATGGCATATAATAGATGTGAGGGGACTCAGAACACAGACTAAAACAAGCACATGTTAAAGTTTTCAGACCTAATAAAGACATCCAAAATACAGTGGTGAGCTAGCTGGAATACCACTGATGCATACTCCTCTTACTGTCATTGTGGAGTTAAAAACACATGATGCTAATTTTCACTCATATGATTCCTGTTGTAGAAAAGACCCCCCACAAAACACACAGTTGACTTTAACCCACTCAACTCTTCCTATCGCTGAAGCAACACAGAAATGCAGCATGTCAGCAAACTCATCAGCCAGGTAGTGTCCTGCCATCTATGAATGATCAAAAAATTACAAGCCCCAGCCATTGAAAAAATAGTGGATTCTTTACAGAGAAATTTACAGGAAAGGAAAACAGGAAATATCTCTCTCAAATTCATTTTAGTTTGGAACAGAGCTTAATATTTCATTTTTTAATATTGATTCTTAAAAAGATTTTCCAATGCTGCATCTTCACAATGAATTGCTGTGCAATACTAGAACAATATCCCACTGCCAGAAATCAAACGACAAAGGAAAATACACAGATGAACCAGTTAAAGAATAACCTATCTACTTGAAGTTAAGAGGAAATTCCTTTACACCTTCAGGCACAGTCTAAGCCTGATCTCGGTGGCTTTCTGATCTCAGGACACCCTTGCTCCCTAGCCCATCCCTCTTGTGTCCTGGACCTCACCCAAGTGAGCAACCTCTTAGCAAAGGGCAGGTTGACAGCATCAGCCCCGTGCTGCCTCTTTCAGACTTCTACACTTTTTCCAGGCCAGTGGAAAAGATGAGCCTGATTTCCAGAAATGTCTTTCTCTGTTGTGACTAAACCAGCAGAAACTCCTATCAGATATCGAGTACATGGTAAAAAAAAAATGCTTGCTCAGTTCCAATTGCATGAGAATGACCTTCAAAGTAATTCTTTAATATCAGTGCAAAATATATCCCAGAGCACTTTTCTGCACCTTAAATGTAGATAGTTGAACCTGTACCTACCTCCTAACTGCCTACATTCATCAAAGAGTTTTGGATCAGTAGTGTTTGTTTTCTGATCAATTTCTTTTTCCTTATGATTTTCTCTAATGATTTCTAAATTACTTAGAAATAAACTTGAGTTGATTTAATGCCTGCTAGCAAATACAAAGGAAGACAGATATTTTAGAGGAAAGAACTAGCAGAGTCTGAACTTGTGGACATGAGATGTTTGGAATCTGCCTCAGGGAGGTCTCCCAGAGACACTGGGCCCTATGAATGTTATTAACCTGTAGTTAAACAACATATCTGATATTACTTACAAGGAACAGAAAGACAGGCAAAAAAGCTCTGATCACACACCACTAGCATTATGCTCAGGAAACTTCACGCACTAAAGTAATATTTATTCTGTGTTTTCTGTGGTAATTATATTAATTAATTGTTTATCATGTATGAGTGCTGCCCAGTGCATTTATAGTTAGTGAATAAGGTTCTACAGTAAAATATTACTAGTTAAATGATCAAAAGTGTAATTTGCTTAACTTCAAGTTGCTAATGAGCTTCTTTTAAAAGACTCCAACTCACCACATGATGAAATATATGCACAGTACTGATCCCTCCATAGAGTTTCACCTAAATTCTTAACTGTACACCCAGCAAAGGTACCCTCCTTTGTTCACATATTCCCTTCTAAAGTGCACCTTTAAGTGCACTCAAAAGGTAAGTTACCTCTTCGGACTGAAATGAATTAGTGATATGGCTTTCCTTACTCTTCCTAAAAATATAGTCAGCATCTGTTCCATTGAAGTTGGGCAGACCTAAAGCACCTGAACACGAGCATATCATTCTTCAGCCCTTAAAGTCACTCTGTAAAATTTGCCTAGCAAGTTTACTGGGAAGTAATTATTTCACTGCTCTAGTCTCAGCTGTCTTCTCTGCTCTGTACCTCCAAAGATTGTCAGAAAGCATGAATTACTTCAGCCAGTCCATTTTCTTTCTTGCAAAAGAAAGTCCATTTTCTTTCTTGCTTGCAAAAGGCCCTGGACAGTCAGTATTTCTTCTAGACCTATGCCTGTTCTTTTTGTCAACACAATTGAAGGCCAATCGTCAGCTATCTCAGTTGTGTAGGTAGCCCATCTATTCTCCACTTACTGTACAACAGTATATAGATGGTGAAGCACGACTGGAAAGAAGGTGCTGTTCACCACTCCCACAGTATTGAAAAGAGATTCCACTTAAATGCTGTTCCCAGCTGAAGGACCTGAATCAAGTATGTAATCATCCTATACTCTGTCTAGTCAATGTAGAGAAATATGTCGCTTTAGAAAATGTCAGCCATGCTAAGATCAAAATCTGTAACTACAGATATAGACCTATAAAGGTATCTGCCTCTCTTCATTCACAGGAGAGTTGGGTGACATATGTTTCTAGAATAGATGGCCTTGTTAAATACTTTAAAAGTTACCTGGGATTAATTCAGGCTACTCTTTCTCAAGAGCCAAACTACTTCCTTATTTTCTCAGCAACATCAAAGACATCAAGAGTATCTAGGATGCATAACAGTTTTGGTCATGTAGTTTAGTAGACATCTTAGAAACTGACACGGATGACAGTTTGGGGGGAAAAAAAAGAAAACAACCAAGAAAAATATGAAGGCAGTGGTGACATCCTCACACACAAAGGCTCTCAGTAAATACTCTGCCTCTTTTGCTACCTCCTCTAGTCCCAAGAAATAGCAGTCTACATTTTCATGCCCTGTTGGCTCTGCTGCACGCTGCAGATGTACAAGCAGATGATTGATGGGGTTTACACTATGGAAGCCCTGCTTGTTGGCAAATGCACATTTGAGAAAGGATTCCAGATCTCTGAGCCACAGCAGGAACTAACAGGGTCTGCACACCATTTCTTTCAGATACATATTTAGTATATGACAAATATAACTATCATTCTATTTGGTTCTTGATTAGATTAACAGCTTTGGTTTACCCACAAAGGAAGTATTTATTCTAATACTTGTTGAAATGGGTATTCAGGACTAGACAATGTTTGGGAGGGATTACGTAAGAAGCTTCCATGGAGGATAAAAGAGTTAGTGAGTGCTGGGAGTTTTTTTACAAATGCCCTCCTGGAAGCAGAAAACCAGTTCATCCCCTTTAAACGTAAGGGAAGTAGGTGGAGCAAGAGACCCTCTTAGCTTACCTACAAGCTTCTGAGTCTACTCAAAGGCAAAAGAGAAGCATACCTGAGGTAAAAAAGCAGACAGATATGCACTGAGAACTACAAGGGCATTGCCAGGGCCTGCAGAGATGCAGCTGGAAAAGCAAAAGCTCAGCTCGAATTGAAATTGGACAGAGATGTCACAAACTACAAGAAAGAGTTCTTCAGATATGTGAACATCAAGCAGAAACGGAAGGAAAATACTGGCCCACTGTTAAACAGGAGAGATGAATTAGTCAGTAACAATGCTGAAAAGGTAGAGGAGAGGTTCTCAACACCTTATTCACCTCTGTCTTTACCAGAGCTGTTGGGCCCTAGGCCTTAGAAACAAAAATCCACATCAGTGCAAATACAGACCCACTGTCAGTGAAGAAAGAAATGGTTTGTGAGCTCTTACAGGAGCTGACCTCTACAAACCGATGGGCCCAGACATTAACCACCTGAGGGTGTTAAGAGAGCTGGCTGATGTCATTGTGAGGCCACTCACAATTTCTTTTGAGAAATCATGGAGATTGAGGGATGTCCCAGAAGACTGGGAGAAGGTTAATGTCACCCCCATCTACAAGACTGGCTGAAAGGAGGATCCAGGAAATTATAGACCCATCAGTCTTACTTCAGTCCCTGGTAAAGCTATGGAATGACTCCTCCTGGAGGCTACCGCAAGTCAAATGAAACACGTGATTGGGAAAAGCCAGCAGAGATTCACCAAAGACAAACCTGATCACCTTCTATGACAAAGTAACCCGCTTACTTTGATATGGGGTGAGCAGCAGACAGGCTACCTGCATTTCTTCAAGGCTTTTATATGGTTTCCCACAGCCTCCTCCTCAAGATACTGATGTGTTCTGGTCTAGACAATTAGTCCTTGGGGTGAGTGGGGAACTGGCTGACACCAAGAGGGTGGTGGTGAATGGCTCCTTTTCAGACTGACAATGCACCAAAAGTGAGGTCAGACAGACACTGGTATTGGGGATTAGTATCTTCAAAAGTCTTGTGAATGATGGGATCAAGTGCACCCTGATGAAATCTGCCAATGATATCAGACTGAATGGGGAAGCAGACACTTTAGAAGGGAAGGCCATTCTGCAGGAAGACAAGGATAGGCTAGAAGAATGGGTTAACAAAAACCTTATGAAGTTCAACAAGGACAAACGTAAGGTCTTGCACCTGGGAAAAAATAATCCAGGACTGCAGTGCAGGCTGGGATCTACTCAGGTGGGGAGTAGCTCTGTGGAAAGGGGCCTGGGGGTCCTGGTGGACAGCAAGCTGAATATGAGTGAACAGTGTGCTGCTGAAGCAAAGAAAGCCAAGAGGATTCTGGGTTGCATCAACAAGGGTATCACCAGAAGAGATAAAGAAGCCATTATCCCACTCTGCTTCTTGAAGTTCAGCAAGTTCCCCAGGGTCGTATTTATAATTTTTCTTTATTTTGCTTCTGGAAAAATACTGAAAGTTCCCACTGCTTTCCCTGCAGAGTAATTTGGCTGAAGCCTGTTTTCCTAAGACTCTAGCTCCAATTGTTCCCACTTCAGTGGGCACCATTGAGGCTAACGGTCATCCGTCACTCCTGCTCCGGGCCCCAACAGTGTACTGCCTGAGGCACCCCATGATAAAGCAACTGAACCAGAATTCATAAAGCGAACACTGAGATTCCATAAATACAACAGTTTCCAATGCAACTCTCCTTGCTCAAGAAGTTTTTGAAAAATCAGTCCATTGGTGAATCCAAAAATCAGCGACTCCAAAAATAAACAAAACAAAAAAACCTCAAACCAAACAAAAAAAAAAAAAAAAAAAAAAAAGCTTGCATTTGGGGCATACCAACATGAGAGTGCCCTAGCACCAAATCTTGCTTTCTCATAACAGGAGAATCATTCTTGAGTTTTTTCATACCAGCTTAAAGTGTATTGAACAGTTAATGGACAAACAAATGCAGAACCTAGGCAAAATACCAGGAGTGATCTAGTAATTAGGTCATCAGATCTCCTCCTTATCTGTACGGAAGAGGATTCCATCTTAACTCATCATTTGGTAGTTTTGGTCTAACCTTGAAACCAAACAGCCAGAGTCTGTCTTTCCTTTGGTTCTTCCTAAATCCCCCCATATTAAGAGTTCTAATTCCATTTCCAAATTTCTTGCATATGACCCCAATGGCATTATATAGAAGTATAGTGACATATAAAATCAAGGTAGGTATGCTGTTCTTCATGAGGCATTATTTTACCTCTTATTCTAAACTGGCCTGAAATTCCTGTCAGATGCCAAAGCGAATTCTACACTTCTTTCTGAGAAGAAATACCCCTGCATCGAGGCATAATGATCTTCATGATACGTATATGACTTACAAGTTTGTGCAGACAAACAATTGAGATTGGAAATCAAACCTCTGAATGATACTCATCACAATATAGCAGCAGTCTGAAGATACAAACTATGCATTTTTTTTCCCTCCCTTCAGAGGTGTTTTTCTCAGAGCCTGTAAAAAGGAACATTCAACATTTTTGATGTAAAGAACACTGAAGATTCAGTCAAAACCCCTAAAACTTGACAACAAAAAGAACTGAATAGAAAAAAAAAAAAAAAGGAAGTATGTTATACTGCACACAGAGGAAAATACTTAGACTGCAAAGTTCTTAGGAATGGCACTGAGCTTTCCTCAGCTTTCATCAAGTGAAAGGACCTCCTGTCCCCAACCAGAACTGGGTGGCACAGAGGGGCAAAAATTGAGGTTTTGAGGCAGGAATTAAAGATCTAAAGTCAGGAAAAACATAATGAAAAAGGATTTTCCCTCTTCTTTCCTTCCTTCACTTATAAGATGGTGAAAATAGCTTTTGTGCACAGTTACTTTTCTACCATGCACTCTTTTTGTTGTCACTTCCAAGTCCCCTAGACACCAATCTATGGAAAATGAATACTTAAGATATATTTGAACAAATCCTTTCCAAAACGATAAACACCAATTATCAACAACCTTTTCAGAGAGAAGGATTATGACAGACATCCACTGGGATAATTCTCCCATTCATATCATTTAGGGGAATGACACCACATACAGCACACAAATAAAGTTTCACTATACATCTCTTTTCTGTCACTGTAACGACAACCCAGAGGAGTGTGTTGATCCTGCAAGTTTTCTTATCTTGATCTTGTTATTTCTGAAATGGCAGCTCAAATGTAGAAAAAGGAAGAACATTTTCCAACACTAACTCCAATGCTACCCTATTTGTAACTTTAAAAACCCCAAGAGTTTCTGTAGGATAAACAGAAAGACAAAACCATCAAACAAGGTTTCATAAACTAAGTATCAAAGATAAACAAAGAAAGCTCCACTATCCCCAGACAAGTTTCTTTGCAAGGAAAATATATATTATAGAACCTGTGACTCTATTTGACATACACCCAAAAATGGCAGGAGGAACTGTATCACACGAAGTTCAGTGCTACCCATCTTCAAAACTACAAATCTCTTCTGGTTAGATATGTAGAATGAACATTTCAGAGCCTTTTATTTTAGAATATTTGGTGTGACCCTCAGACTGGCTGAGGGCTCCTCAGAGACCAGTCATTTCTGCAACTACGCCAGACAGGTCCTCTGCTAGGAGCACAGGCTTGAAGCAGGTTCACTGCTATTCTGCATTTGATCACTCTTTGCAAATAATGGTCTGATGGTTCACATCCATCAGAGAGGTTCTTGCCACATCTTTTCTTTTCAGCCCAGGTCCTGATTTAGCTTTTCTTGTTCCAGAAGAGAACCAAAGCACAGCTAAAGCTCCCTGTGATGGAAATTCTCAACTGTTCAATTGATGTACTCCAGGTCCTTTTACACTGCACTAAGGGTCAGGGTCTCGTTTAGGCAGGTTAAGTAAATCAGGTATTATTTTGTGTATGAATAGAAATGCTTGTAGGAGGCCCTGATATAAGATTAGAGTTTGATTTAATAAAAATTAAAATAAATAAATAAAAGGGAAGAAAAAAACCACACAAAACCTCTATCTATTTCAAATACAGAAAAAGGCTTGATGGCATCCACTGGATAATAACAAAACAAAACAAAAAAACTACAACAACAACAACAAAAACCAACAGATACAATTGCATTCAAAGTGATTACTTTGCCAGCAAATTCCAGATCAAACTGAAATTGATATTCTTGCCTGAAGAATGGAGGAAAGCACAGTGACACACACACACACTGCTGCCTTCTTTTTCTTCCATCCGAGCCCCCGTTGCTGCTCGGTGCCTAACAAGCATTCGTAGGGATAGTCCCTAACCAAGTCTCAGAATTGGTAAGGCAGTACACATGCTTTCATTCAGAAAGGCCAGAAACCAAGCAATAAGCTTTTATAATTTCTCTTTTCAGTTATAAATGGAGGCAGATATGATGACAAATACATGTTTTAGAAAGCTGAATGTGTTGTTACAGCAGAATACTATGGGATACCAAACATATCCCTTTCCACCTCAGATTACATACAAATACCAATACTTAGGATTTCCCACATAAATGGCCTGTTTCATTTTTTAAAGTCTCTCTTTTTTTTTTTTTTTTTTAATTCTTTGTGTGGTTGTGCATTTTTTGATCTTAACTGTTTCCTCCCAGTGTTGTGTTTATGCTGGGATACATTCAGGGGTTTTTTGGCCTTGTGGGTATGGTGCAAAAGTATCTCTCTGAACAATCCCTGGCAGGGGCCTGAAGCAAAGGAGGGTAAAATTGTTCCATGGGAAAGTGCAAAGGGGTCTTTAGGATGAATCAGATGCATGGCTGTCAGTCACATCACATACTGCAAAAGCCACACCACTGTGTTGGTTCATTTTCATTTTTGACTCTCTACTTATGCACTTACATAGCAACAACCACTCCCACCTCACACCATGAAATAAGAACATATTACAATAATTTCTGTTGGGGGGAAGCAAGATATAAGTTCTCTGAGCTAAGACTTTTTTTTGTTGTTGTTGTAGCTTGCTTCCCTCGAAGGACAACACTGACAAGCCTTTCTCATCGTGGTATATAATAGCGAGGCAATTCCCACCGAGTACGTGCAGAAATGGTGGATTCATAGAGCACCTTGATATGGGCACCCCTGTTTGGGGTGCACCTGCATGACAGCTACAGACACTGCTCACTTCAAGACCCTGTCCCCACAGACCAAACAAAAAACTTACTTATGTGCTTTAAAATTTGAGCTGTCGTTACTAGAAGCAAATGTGTTAGATGCAGTAATGTTTTGAATACCAGTTTTATACAGTTAAATGATGAGAGTTGAGGAGTTTATATCCATCTTACAGAGATTTTCCAAGTCATGTTCTATTACCTCCTGATATGCAAAAAAAAAAAAAAAATCCCCAGCCATCTCCCCCAAAGTGATGCATTTATAAATTTCAAGAGGCACATAGGTGATACATGTGAATTGATGTTAAGGTAGCAAGCTTAGAAGCAAGCTTCCAAGATAAAACTACAAATTTCTACTACTGTGCAAACCACAGCAGCACAAAACTTGCATAAATCTTCTTGTGCTTATCACTCTGCTTTGGTTACATGCAACCTGGTCTTCACATGATTGAGATTGAGAATTAATGACCCACTGAGATTTATAGGGCCAATTACACCTCTCAGTATTACCATTTTGGGGGGCTCTACAGCCTTAAACACACATTAAAGGGTCACATGGAAAACTCTCTTTAAGCTCAACAGACTTCAGATTTGGCACTCTGCCTAAAAAATAAGAACTTGAAATAGGAGATGCTTTAAAAAAATCCCACCTTTATCAGTAGTTCCCTAAAACTCACTGTGTTTTGTTTCTGGTTTTGAGGGAACTGCTTAGTAGCATTTGCTAGTTGAGTCCAGTTGGGTCCATCGGGTTTTTTTCCATCTCTTACAAAAATGTGGAATAAATACAACTGGATCTAGCACTGGTCATCATGCAGCAGAAAATGACAGAAAGGTTTATGCATATTAATGCAAGCATGACAGACATGACTATTGAGTGATGTCTAGAGGGATTGCTCAATATTCATTGAGCTGTGAAGAATTGACTTGGCAACATCCCTAGTAAATGAGAAGTCCCTAAATTCATAGTACCGAGTTGCAGTAACTGAGGCAACTGAAATCATCTTTGATCGCAGACAGCATTGCACACAAATTGCTCAACGCAGACGATTCCATATGTTCTCGTGTTTCCCTCTTTTCACAGGCATGGCTTTCTTTGAGCAACCCAAAGCGCTGAGTGATGCAAGTCTTCGAACAGTAACCACACATGTTGCACAACAGAAGAAAGTTTTGAAATGGAAGAAAAGGGCAGCATTTTTTGAAAGAAATAGATTGATAGACACACAGATATGATCAAAGGAATTCAGAACTCAAAACTGGTTTCTTCACTTAAGGATTTTTACTGAAGGGAAAAAAAAAATGAGTAGATAGCTAGTCAGACTTCTGCTTGGCATGAATTAAGCCATTCAAGTAGACACAATTTATAATAGAAACACCAACAAGTGCCTTTAACTACAACATCACCGCCAAATGTCACCATAAGTAGGCTAGAAATGCTGTGCTTTGAGTCCTGAATAGGATGTGCTCGGCCTTACTTGCTCTACAGGATCATGCCGTCCAAGCACAAGCAGCAACATTTATTGAGAAATTCACTGCAAGATAACAACTGATTTAAAAGGGGTTCATGTAAGTTTAGTTAAGGAGCAAGTTCAGAGATTATTTTCAATTACTGAGATAAAATCATGGCTTCTCTCTGGAGAAAAAAAAAAAATTTCTATACACTACATAGAGTATGTGAAAGCTTTAAGAATAGCCTTGTTTCACAAACAATATCAGCCTCCTACTAATATTCTTTAACTCTGTTTTTCTCTCCCTCAAGTCATTTTTCCAATTATTTTCATTTTCTTCAATCGATTAATAAAAATCAGCTTTCCTGCTGCAGATAACAGGTTACAGAATTCCCTTTTACACTGAATAGGTTTACCCTGCTTTCAAGAATACTAACTGATGGTTTTATTTTCTTTCACCAGATCTGCAGGGCTCTGGCTGAGCATTGACTTTTTCTGCACCGATCTCCTCATTGATTTCAGATAGCATGAGGATGACAGCAGGACATAAGCCCTAAGTTCCAGTCCTTCTAAACTTGCATGAGGATCTGCAGTTAATAAACCAGAAAGCCTCTGTTAACTTGCATTAAAAAAATAGCCTTACCAGCTTGTCTTGAAAGACTGCAGGTCTGGAAAAAGCAGCATCTTCAGCTCCTCGAAATTCACTGTCAAACAGGTTAGCATCCTTATTTAATAAGTAACAGATGATATTCTCAACTGATGCAGAAGAGATAAATCTACACTGCCTGCTTTAAATATGTAACTTTCCTACGACTTAACCTTGTAATTGTAGGGTTCCCGTACACTCAGCAGATACTCAAGACACCTGAAGCAGGCAATTCAGAGCCCAAGGGGCTGCACTACATATTCCGTGTAAGCTTCTCATTTAAGCACTTATGTTACATGCCCAGAGCAAGGCTGTGCAGTCCCTCCACACATTTCAGCACAGTACCATGCTGCACGCTCACTGTATGTATAATCTGAGTCCCTTTGCTATTTCAGCCTCGCTGCATCACGTCACTGCCTGCATCTTTATGACTAAGAAAAGGAAATCTGCATATGCAATATGCCTCTTTGGGCAACAGAAAACCTCAGGAGTTAAAGGGCAGGATGTACACGGAAGTAAAGACAGACGTGAGATTTATTTTCTTCGGCACAGAAACCTGGAGACATGTCACATACATATATTAGCCCTCTTCAGATAACTACTCAAGATACTGATGGAGCTGACAGCCCAAGCTCATCACTCTTCCATCAGACCACTGTTGGATTTGTGCACGGCAGACCTGCAGCTCCAGAGCAGGTCTAGCTAGCCTTTCTAATACAGTCCATCCATCTTCCAATGT
>JANIJG010023021.1:47783-63425 GCA_024611175.1 Megaceryle torquata
ATAATAATACATATTCCAAATAGTAGAGTCAATGACAAGACACAGAGTTTTTGTAGGTAAAACAGAAAAACATGTGTGACAGAACATTTAAAGCCTTACTAGACTGGGAAAAAAGTCCACCTTCATAGAGAAAGTACTGCCAGCTGTATACCTTTAAAGACAAAATTAAAGGTTTTCTAGTCATAAGCCATCACAAAATTACTGCCTGATCACCTGCTGTCTTGTATGTACATCAAGCTGTTTTCCAGGAAGATTTGTTCATTTATATTGCTCAAATGAATGTCTCTCTTAAAATGAAAAAAAAAAAATAAAAAAAAATAAAATAAAATAGCCCATTGAAAATAACTCCCTAATCTGCCATCCTTTCAATAGAACTGAAGTGCTCTTCACACACATAGTACACAAGCATCTTGAATTAGCAGGGAACTTTTTTTAAATACATGGAGGATAAGATAGGAAATTAGTTTCATGGGGAATGAGAACCTTAGAGATTATTTACTTTCCCTTAATTACTTTGACTCACCACTCATTTAGCTTTCCAATAGTACTACCTATTTCACACTCAGATTTTGTAAGCATCTTTTTTGATCATTTTAGATTATGGACCTTAATGATACATAACCACATTTCTCAAATTGACTTACCCACATAAAAGCTAAATACAGATACCACAAGGTACAAATACTCCTTTCTTTGTAACAACTGCCTCAAAGTAAGGGTGCCCACATGAAAGCAAGCATCTTTCTTTGAGCAAAGACACAAAAATTCTGACAACTGTAGAGCACTATTACACTGGGTGCAGGTAGCCTCTTATACTACTGACCTTATATAATATCAGGAACAAAACAAAGATTACTATATTAAAATTATTTTTTAGAGCAAGGAACTCAGGTGACAGGACAGACCACCTGAGTCCTCAGCCTGAGAGAGAAGCTTGAATTTCTAAGCCTTCAAACACAAAGAAATTAAGCATGGGTATATTCACTGCCTTTCTGTGTTTCATGTGACAGGCGCATTTCTGTTACTCGCACAAGATACAAAGAAAAGAAGCTAGAGTACATGAAATGGTATTCCAGAAAGAGAGCACTTGTGGCATATCTCAAATAAAAAATTAAAGAAAAAATAGTAATAAATAAAAGTCAACAATCTTATCCCTGTAGAAGTAAATTAAGCAGGATTTTATGACAGAGACTTGTAATATAAAAAGTAGGGAAAGTAAATGGAAAGGATGAAGGAGCAAAGAAAAGGCAAGTAATGAAGAGGACACTACATTAAACAGAAGATAGCAAGTACGAAATATAAAAGAAATGGGGGTCGTAGTAAAAAGACAGGGGACAGATAGGCACAAAGAGAAGGAGAAAAGAGGGTTATAAAAATGAAAGAAGACAAAAATGATGCTCAGAAGGGAACGCTTAAAATTTAAAAAAAAAAATAAACAACAAACACACAAACCACACAAAAACCCCAAACAAACAAAACCCCTACAAACAATCATAGCTCTGCATTCATCCCCAAAACTTACTCTAGAATCCAGAGCTGGGAGGAAAGTAAGTGAAATTCATCACGCTGGTTATGAAGCTTGATTCAATGCTGACAGCTCAGGGCTCAGTCCTGTCTGTCAAGCAATGGGACTTTTTGCCAAAACTTCTCAGCTCCCATGAGATTAAAGCTGAGCTGCAGCAATGCCTGAATGATTTTCTACACTTACACACCTGAGACACTGCATACCATAGCATTAGCTCTGGATTTTTTAGGATGACTAGTCTTTACTAAATCAAGAGAATTCAAAGGTAAAAAAACAGGTAGGAGGACATACTACTGACACCATGTATATGAAATTTTGAGTTCTCTCATTTAGCTGAGTTATCAAAGTATTTAGTATGTTATAGAACAATTATTAGTACTTTGTCAGCTGACAATGACTAAGTTATCAGAAAAAAAATTATGGGCTGTTAAAGCAATCAGCAAAGGGATCACCATGAAATAAAATGGATTTTCTGAAGGCTTTCCAGAGAGACATGGTAAGAAATTCACTTTCCACCAGTGAATATTGCGCTGCTTCAACAAAACAACCACTGCCATTAAGGAGGAGGAGAAAAGAAAGGAGAAAAGACCCTGAAAAGAATTTCTCAAATCGCTTATTAGAATATACTGAATATTGACAATAGACAGTATAAATTCTCTTGAGAATTGAATATGGCTGGGGTTGGGGTCCCTTCTTCTACCTGTTAAGGTTGCTAAGGAATTTCACCGTTAATAGTGCATTTCCATACCAATGTTTGAAGAAGGGGAAGGGTTTACAAAACTGAATCTTAAGTGTAGAGTTTTCTTTGTGCTGTGGAGAGAAAAATCTGATGTTCTTGTAAAGCTGAAATAAGACACTTTAAAACTTAATTATACATTATCAAAGATTTTTAGAGTAAAATTTTACAGAGAAAATGTTTAAAGAGGCATTGTGAGGAAGAAATTGCTTCTCTTACTATGGTCAGTAGCAATGCAGCAGACTTGCCATTATACACAGTTTAGGGGCAACAAGCAGTTTACAAACCATAGCAGCTTTGTTTTGCTTTAACAGATAAAAGCAACAACTTTATTTTGTTTTAAACAGATTTTATGTCCATTTTTCATAGATCATTTAGAAATCACATTGCTATGGGCTTCCCAGTGACAAATACACTGAGCCAAGAGCAAGTGACAACACACTTTGTACTCCTTGACATGGATGAAAGAATTCAATCCAACTTTTCTTTTTTCTATCTGGAAAAACAAATGACTGAGAAAAATATTTTTTAGCTCTACTTCCTGAGAATGAAGCTTAAATGATGCTCTGCCTGCATCTTCATCTGTTTTTTTTTCCCTTTGCTAACTTTAGGTGATATTGGTCAACAGCAACCAAAACTGACAGAGGACAGAGGCCCTTCATTTTCATGACAAAAGGTGGCTGAATAAAAGAGAAAAATAATAAATGTCCCATGGTTTCAATGGCAGGTACTCAACTTTGTATCACAAAATCCACGTAGCAATCACCACTGAAGAAGAACCTGTAGAAAACAAGGCGAGGTTGGCTCCACGCTCACACCACCACCATTTATCTGGTTATTTTCCCTATTCTTCAGTATTCAAAACATCCCAACTCAGGCAACCCTTATTTACTGCAAGTATATAGTAAATACAGACACACTTTCATTGACAACTGCTCTGACACTTGATCTTCACACCACAGCATTATCTTAATAAAGTGTCTCTCAGCCCCAGGGTCTTTTTTCTCATATGAGTGACCTACAGTTGGTCACCCTGGATCTTATACAAAGCATGACGAGCACAGAGGTTATGTGAGTTAATTGCATAGTGACTGCAAAAATAACGTGCTTTCTTCCTTTCAGCAATGTGGTCTCTCTCTATTGGAAACAATTGGAGTTATACCGTAATTCAAGTTAATGATAGAACTGTATATCTGGGTAACCGTATCATTAGTTAATGTTACCCCCACACAAGCTCATCTGTATGGTATTTGACAATGAAATTCAAGTTAAACAGTCTCCTCCAGAATGAAGACAACATTGGATTAATTAGGTAACTTGCTACACATTTAGAAAATGAAGATGAATATCCCTTTTATAACCATATTAAAATCCTACGGAATAAGAACCAGATTGTAATCTGTTAATGTAGTGTAACTCATGAATATCTCTTGAACTACTCAAAATTTAAATTACTGGAGATCAGAATCTGGCCCCATACATTTTAAAAGAACATGACTCATTACTCATGTAGAAAGGACACAGTCTCCACCAACACGGGAGATGCAGTCTGTAATGCACAGGAACCAATTTGTTTCCTAGGAGAGTTCAAAATTCCCTGCCAAAAGAACTCTCTTTCTGGTACTCCTAATGTACTATGTTATTTTTATTGGTCTACATGCTACTTTTGCTATGGAATGAACATCTGGAGAAAAGCAGAAACCAGAGTCCATTACTCAGTCTTTTCCCTACACACTTCCCAGAACTCAGGCAACTTTCTTCCTCTACCTGAAGACAACCACTGGAAATACTGCAAGAAGTCCATAAAGCTTTTACCAGCTAAAACACAAACCACTGACTACTGAATTCATTTTGTAACACAATTTGTCCTTCAACACAGTCCAAAACTGAAAGCACACAACTCTAAATAAATACAAAAAAATGTCATAGCCGAGTCACAAGTCTCCAAACAGTCTGATCTACCATTCTTTTAGTCTATTTTGATTTGTGCTTTAACAACTTGGGATACATCAATGTAAGCTTTTTGAAGACAGATGCTTTTTCTCTCTGCTTCTATGCTTTTTTAGGCTGTTGCACCAGCCAGGACTGAACCTCAAAATGTGTTAGCAAGGGATCACCTGTGAAAAAGTGAATTTATCAAAATGTTTCAAGCCTAACAGTGCAACATGGCAAAATGTTCCACATTCAGCTGAGCAGGGAAGAAAACATTTTCAAGCCTAAAACATCCATGTTCAACCGCCAGAGTCTCCTACAACTTGACTGCTATATACCCCACTGTTCTGCCACAAACAGGGATAACAGACTGATCGTCTGGATTTCAGTTTAAGTTATGAAACCATGCTCCTCCTGACTGTCCCGCTTCCTTTCGTCCCACTCACTGTAAGGCTTGGTGAGAATCACAGACAAACGGAGCTGAAAACAACTATGCAGCAAGATCAGTTGCATCCTTTATAGGCAACAGTTTTATCTATGATGTTCCTGAAGGCTTCAAATGGTAAAGGCCCCACAACATTCACATAAACCATTCCAGGACCACCCTGCATCCTTATCACTAGAAAAAAAATCCTGAATTTGTTACTTCTTATACCATATTCAGCCTAATACTTTTTCTCTACTCACTGTGGGCACTGCAGATGTTTTTTCCTCATTATGACAGACTTCTTCCTGTTTTCCATTTTCATTCAAAGCATTAAACTTGTCATTCCATTTCTACAATTGCTCAGGCCTCCTTCACTAGTTTTCTCCGAGGTTTAGTGTTATTTATTTTTAAGTTAGAGAGAAAAAGTTTCCACTTGAACTGGTGCATCATCAGGCTGTAGCAGGTCCAAACCCTTCTGAAACCATCATTAGTTGCCTTCCTAAGTTAACCGATTCTCTAGGGAGTATCTTGCTGTATAAAAACTTTTTACAAAAGTCACATTCAATTTCAGTTTAAACTAATTTGCATTATTGAGGACCATAAAGTAGAGACAAAAATAAAGATAAGATCCTCCTCAAAGGATGTCCAAGAGTAACTGAAGGAAGGGAGCGTAAATACTTTTTGTTCCAGCCAACTCCTAATTACACAGATGGTTCTTTCTCAGTGAGATGAACACAGCATCGGGACAAACGTACTTCAGAAGTTCTCACTTCAATTTGTTTCTGCCACTACCACGCTTGCTCCTCAGGCAACTTACAGAACACCTCCTTGTCATACAGTCATCCTGTGGCATCCCTTAGAGACACGGCTCAAAGTAGTACAAAGGTCTGCATTTTTCCTTTCAGGGGTGATTATAGCCACTGCTCGAATACTTCTCATACTCATCGAGCCACTCTGCATTTACAGAAGTGCTGTTTGGTTTAGGTCTGGCTTTTTAGTTCTGCATTT
Source organism: Megaceryle torquata (assembly GCA_024611175.1). Classification (NCBI taxonomy): domain Eukaryota; kingdom Metazoa; phylum Chordata; class Aves; order Coraciiformes; family Cerylidae; genus Megaceryle; species Megaceryle torquata. The sequence continues at coordinate 53,412 of JANIJG010023021.1, forward strand.
CCCTTTTCCTTCATCTATTTAACAGGAAACTAGTGAACCTAAACATCTTCAAAAGGGTAGTAGACACAGACTTACATCTCAACACATATGGCTCATTTTGTGTTATGCTGACAACAATGTTAGCACAACAGGAAGTTTCTCACCAACCTTAAAGTCTTCATTTTTCTAGTGTTTAGGATACGAGTGACTATTGTTCTTTGTCCTCCCTGGTAACAAAGACAAACCAATTCATCTAGAACAAAAAGCCACTGAAACAACTCAAACGGTGACTTCAGTGATCATCACAGCTACATTTCAATGATGACAGGGTTGTCAAAGCATCTCATCTTCAAGATTATCAAATTCAATCTTCTGCGTTCAGTTCAATACTCAGTTCCATCTGGCAGCCCATCTGACATTAAAGAACCAAAAGAAACGGATTTTCTGCATGATTTCAAGATGACCACTAGTCTTTTCCATCTAGCTACTCATACGACGTTTATATTTTAGGCATAGAAGAATTGTTTGATTACAATGGGTTGACTGACTCACTTCACACTACTCCCTTTATTCTTGGACAAGATGAACCTGAAAATTACTACTTTCATCATTTCTATTTTATTTGTAGTATATAGCACCAAACAGAAGCAACTTTTGCTATTACGGAAAAGGTAAAACCCCAGTGCAAGACTGGCAAGCTGCCCTTATAATACAAAACGGCCCCATCAGATGTGCTGCTGACTTTCAAATTTGGACAAATGAAGCCTGCTCTGATTGCACAGTTCTCCATTCTCTTCCTTTTCATCACTGTCCATGGAGAATGGATTACATTAAGCAGCTACTCTGTTCTCTCATTATCAGGGAGCCTTCTCTTTTCTCTTGTCCCCAGAGACTTTATGCAGTAACATAATGTCCCCTAATATTTTCCTGGAACCTTAAAAAGAAATTCCAATTTTTCGGCCTTTGTCTTTTACTTAAAAAAAAAATGTTAATAGTTTCCTTCCCAAGCTGAAATTACATCCACGTTCTATTTTTCTAAGAAAACAATATAAACTCTGCACTACGTATGTTCTGCAAAATGATACAGAATTTAAACAAACACATCATGAAAAATAAAACTGCAAAACCCAACTAATGACACAGGCACCACACCTCGTTTCACATCGTTTCTTGTAACTGTTAACCTCACAGAACTGGCAAGCAACTGGATAGCTAAGTAGATTGGCAACAGTACACCAAGGCTTTCACCTAGAGTGTATCTGTTCAAGTTTAGCCCAGCTGCCTCTAGGAACTGAAAACGCATGCTCTCCCACGTGAATTAAAATGGTACTGGCTATCTGGTTCTTACAAAATAGGAGATCACATTGAAGGGAAAAAAAGTCATCAGCAGAAACAGTATTTCCTCTTACTGTTAAGATATGAATAACCTTGAACCAAAAAAACAACCATGGGTGACTTCGTTTGCTAAAATTAAATGAATATAAGATATGCTCATTTTAGGCCAGGTAATGGAAAGGCAACACAAAGAAGATTCTAAATCAAATGTACTTCACAGGACTTCAGCTCTGACATGTAACAGCCTGCCACCAGCACCTCCATTTATGCTTTCCATGGTAGAAGCCAGATGTGCACGTGCAGAAGAGGCAGGAGGATGCATGAATAGACCACCCATTAACAACTTGTAAATCCATGCAGAGTGCTTGTTCACATCCAGGTGCCTGTCATCCTTATCTGGCAGCAGAGGACCACGAACACACACTTTTTTGATGCAGCTATAACCATAGTACCCCGGGCTGTGATCTCAGCAGATTTCACAGCTAAGAAAGGGTCACACCTCCTAGGAAAACTCTCAGTACACTAAATGGATCGCTTATTTGGTAAATGCAACTCTTTCTTCTGAGTCGGTGTTAAAGTAACATCAACATCCATCAAAAGTCATCAGAAGAGATTAATTCATGGACCTTTGCCACCAAAAAACAGATCTCTGCTGCTGCAGAATGAAAGGGAACTGCTTCACTTGGTAGAAAATAGTAAGCTTTTATTCTTTCTATATGCAGAGGAGCCACTGAATTAGGACATAACACAGTTTCACAGAATGTCAGACCAGAAAAATACTAGGAAGCAATCTGCTATTTTCAGATGAAACAAACTTATTTGTCATCGCTGAAATACTTCTTTTAAGGGCACAAGTACAAGTGCCTGTTCTAAGAGCGCACTCGCATTCTGTTTATTGCATTCCACCTCCCTAAATTCACCCCACGCCTTTATCAGCTACTTCTGTTTAATTTCTTCTTTGCTTCTCTGACAAAATGCTTCCTAACAAGTATGGGTAAGTCTAAGTTAAGCTCTCACTGTATTCTAGCACAGGCAGAGCTGTTCCATCCTGATGCATTTTTACACTGTGTGTAGGGCACGACGCCTTGAAAATCTAGACAAAGTCAACCCGTCATACCAAAATAGTTGTACATTATACACCCTGGCCATGGAGGAACAGTTCCTCATCATGTATTGATGAGATCTAGTATACCAAGCTCCACATCCTGAATGCTAAGACTATGTTAAAAGTGCCTGTATAGAAGTGCTTTAAAGCCTCATTTAACTTAACACTAAAAATAAAGATTTATTAACAGAAACAAACTGTAATTAAAATTGCTATTGACCTAGGTTCCCCCTACAAAGGTGACAGAATAATAATCTTACATTTACACAGTATCTTTCAGTCTAAAGGATTCCATCCAACAAGTCTGATCTTAGACATACTTACACAGAAGTGTTATTATCATACACCACTAATCCTAAGTAAACCAATCTACACAGTTTCATTACCAGCAACTACCAAGCTTGATCCATTCAATTGTATGCATTCTTTTCACCTACCTTATTCATCCATCAACAAATTATCCACCAATCAAAAGAACTATCCCTCTAAAATCAGCAATACATTGGCAACATTTCCAGTCTTAATCCTTATGCTTTGCCTAAAAAAAAAACCTTCACCCAGCCTAATTCAAACTCTTCCCAGACCTACATCTATTAAGCAACCCCTAGAGATGAACACCAGCAAGGGCTGTACCTGGCTTACCTGTCAGAGGATTTGGTTTTAAGCAGTTACCTAGGGTGCATTGGGATAATACTAGTTTTTAATACACAGACCAACTTTTTTCCATCTTATTCTGCAGAGGACCTAAACCTGGCTTCCACAAGTTCAAAACACCCATTTCTCGCACCTTCAAGTACATAAACTAAAGGTCAGTCTCACCAACCAGCTCTACCCCAGAGCAGCTTTCTCTTGTGTGTGGTACTCCCACAAGATCACTGCTTTAATCATTATCACACAGGAAGCGTTATTCTGAATCACTTGTTTTTATCTTATGGTTACCAAAATAGGCTTTGTTTAAACAGTTGGCTGTCAGGTATCCACAAAGCATCCACCTCCTCCTCTGCAACTAGCCTGGCTGTTGGAAAACATTCCCTTATGATATCTGTCTGCACAGTGATTTTTTATGAATACTCACTTTTTGTAAAATTAATTGCAAGAAACCAGTGCAATAACATCATTCTAGTCAAGGGTTCCTCAAGAAAACTGACATTACACCTTGAACCTGCCCCCTCCCTGGCTAAGTCTTCTCCCGATCTACATGGATGAGGGAGATATTCAAAGTAATGCACCTGGGGAAGAGATCCTCCTTGTGTCTCTCCTCTCAGCCACTGATGGCAGTAGTCATCAGAACTTGCAGTGCACACAGACTAGCCAGATCACAGGAGACAGCTGCTATGAGATCAGGACATCATGATGGGGGGACAGGAAGGAAGCAGTAGTACCTGCTATCCATCATTCCTACCTGATGGCAGTAAGCTTCCTTAGACAATCAAACAAAACTCTGCAGAAACTGTCAACAAGCAAGAAGCTGTCACCCTGTGCTCTCTACACCACCCCGGGATGGTCACTGTTTTCAAAAGAAAAACAAACAAACAAAAATTTAAAAACAAACAAAAAAAACCAAACAAAACCACAATAACCAATCAAAAAAGAATAATCCAGAGCTGATTACTAAAAAAATAAAATAAAATAAAATCTACTGTATCTGATCCTTGCACATCCACCATCCCACTACTGACTCAGCCTGAGCCCGTGATGACCCTGTTCTGAATCGTGCATTTATAACAGTGTAGCCCAACGAACTTGGCACTGGAAATCACTTGGCCGAAGTATGAACATTATGGTTTGAGAAATATCAAGTCAAGGATGGTTGGCCTGGTATTTTGGCCTAGTTTCTCTTGTAACCTGCAGCTAAAACTGGAACAGAGACATGAAAAAGGGCAGTGAGACCTTGTACTCTACATCCTTGAAAGTGGGAAATTGGCTCATTTGGTATATTTGCTAATGATGTGCCTACTCTCACTTTAAACATCAGAAGAGGCACATTGAGCTCTCGCTACACCTGGACTAATATAGGCTCCAATACATTTTGCTGTCATTAGGTTTTGGCCAGAATTCATCTTAAATTTTTGTTTCTTCGATTTCTCAAATTAGTCCTGGGTATTCTCTCAGATAACATAACAAAAAACTCAGATTCCTTTGACTACAGTACATCTCAACTATCTACACGTAGTTAACCTACCTCCCCATATTAAACACCAGCCCAGAAGTATGTCTATTTTTGACTATTTCCCCTCAAGCTAATACCTCTAGCCTCCCAAGTATTTTGTTGTTCTTCTTTGAACTTCACTCAAACTGTCAATACCTTCCTGTTGATACAATATTCAGAGTTTGTGCATGTTTTCTCAGCAGATTCTAATAAAAAGGGAATCCCAACTCTTTGTTCATGGATATGGTACCTTTGTCTTGTCAGCTCAAGCACAAACCATGCTGTTCTGTAATCAAGTCACATTGCAGATTCGTGCATTACTTCCTGCTGGGTCTTAAGTCTAGATCCCTTCCAGCATCACTATGGTCTGGCAGTAAATTCTCAATTTGATACCCCTTGCCCTGTGAATTTGCCTTTTCCCCAAATTTGTTCCCTTCACTCTACTATCCAGTAGGAATTCGCCTGAAGTTCTGTTTACTCCAAAGCAAAAACATCAGTTTCAAAGGTTATATATAGGTTTTGCTCAATGCCCATGTTCAACAAAGCATTTAATTACATGCCTAACTTTGACCACACGCTTAAATCCAGTTGATCTGGGCAAGCAGAGATGAGCTTAAGCGTACATGAGGAAAAAAAAAAGAAGTTAGGCATGAAAGTCAGTGCTTTGCTGAACCAAATCCTCAGTTTCTGTAATCACTTGGATGGTTTATTTTCCATATTTGGCAAGAATTGACAGCTCAGTGCTTTTATGTTACAGGATTTAAAAATGAAGCTTCAAGAGAGTCCAAAATTGACATCATGCTTTTGTTCCTTTCTTAACATAAGAAAATAAATACCTAAGTATATATGCAACAGTACAGTAATCATTAATTTCATCCTATATGCAGTAACTTCCTATACATCCTATGAAGTAACTTTATAGTCTTGTTACTGTAGTAGCCTCTTCAAAAATTTGAAAAAGCACGTGTATTTCACTAAGATACACGGCAGTGTATCCCCGGTAGCTCATTAGCCACAAACATCGTTGCATGGTTAAATGGAAAGAACAAACCTGTCCATTTCTTAATCCCTATCTAGCAAAGGCCTTTAAATGCAATGGACTTGACTCACTGTTCCACAAAAGATGGATTTTTCAGGGGGGAGAAGGGGGAAGAAGATACTAGTCTGTGGATTTGGTCATGGATTGACTATTTCCATTGGTCACCAACCCACATGACAGCAGATGCAAGATTTTACATTCATTACCAGCAGCAAATGCAGTTGGCATAACAGGAATTTCGTGGAGAGTATTTAAAATCACTTCCAAATGTCTTCCATTGTTTACATGCAGAATACTTCATGACCTTTCTTTCCCCCTTGTTTTTTGTTTGTACTTTCTGTTTTCTTTGCTTTCCCTCACTCTGCTGCCTCAAACACTGGCAGAGGCTAAGTGGGGACTGCAATTAGGCAGCCATACCAAGCTTAATCTGCGGACTACCTAATTGTAAAATTCAAGGTTTGGGATGAATGCCATCTGAGGAAGAAACGGAGAAGAAAAATTGGAAAATGACTACTTCCTCTCAATCCATAAAGCCTTCCAAAATTCAATTAACATGTTCTAAACTAAACCATCCACACACGCTATGGCACTAAAACGCACAGTTTCAAATACAGACGTGAAAGTAGCTGCTTATTGATATCTATCAGAATTATAATATTCTCTGGCCATTCCACTTCCCCCTTTTTTATTGAAGTGGCATCTGTTGTAACACTTTTGTACTTGAGATGAACCAGAAAAATACCTATAGGAAATAGAATCAAACCGTACATGACTGTACATACTGGATCTGTTAAATAAGGCTGTGAACCCCAAAGTCACTCAGAGAACACCATTCCCACACCTAGCACAAATACTGTTGTTTAATAATGCATACACGATTGAGTTCGCTGTCTTCCCCACAGCATTTTTTTTCTTGTGATTTTATAGTTTCCCAGATGGAAATAATACCTTCACTTTCACATTCACTGGTGCAACCAACAGGAAAACTACTGCTGTTTTTAATCTACAGCGTGACCATGTAAATACTGCTGGATAGCAAAGACTCGTAGGTAAAACTCTATGAACAACTTTTCGCCTCTTCTTCCTATAAAGGAAGGAAAGGTGGCAAAGAGACAAATAGGTGTAGAAGCTCCTCTGTACAACTACTCATCTGTGCCTACTCACCTCCTTTCCCTACTGCAGCTCAGCATCTCCAGCAGCCTTCTAAGCACTCACACCTGCTGGAAGGCTGAAACCCGACAGGCAGTAAGCGCTGATACCAGGTTAGATCCACAGCTTGCACTAATGGATTTTTTCAGATAGATGGCAGTGCACAAAGTGCACCTGAGATTGGTCCAGGGTCGAGATGCCATTTCAATGCTCAGACACTTTAACAGAGGGAATTACTGCATCATCAAAAACACTTTTAGAAAGATCATGGCTTAGGACCCAATCCTGCTGTACTGTGATAGCTCTAGCTCTTTTGAAGGGGTGAACTGGGTGCCAAGAACATAAACATGGCAAAGCAGCACTTAGGATTTTACTTCCCATTCCTAGGAGAGGCAAAGGATTTTTCTTCCAATACATTCTAACAAATGTAGTTTTAAACCACAAAGCTAAAGGACAACTAACGGACAAAGTCCAAAAAGATATTGCATACTGGATACACAAGATGATAGACCTGATTTTCAAGGGTCTGTAGTAACACACATTTAGAAATTGTCCAGCAATAAGAACAGAGTTTTTCAAATCACTCTTACTGTAAAAAATTCTACAGTTGCTCCTTAATTTTGTGCTCTCTTCATTCTAACAGACATTGCTACTAAGCTAAAAGAGCAGAGTGAAATTTAACCATTTAACAGCTTTTACCCCAGCAACTCCCTTTCTCACAAAAGGAACATCTTAACAAAGCGGCTGAAACAAACAGGAGCAGATCTCACTGCACAATTAGTAGTTCTGCACCTACTACTTGGGGATTTCGACATAGCAGCTATCATGATGTGGAAGCATCCACCATCGTTTTGTTTTCTATTCGCAGCAGGGGGTTGCTAGGAAACAAAATACTATTGTCTGATTTCATGATCTATTGCCTGGTTTGCCTGGCAATAGAGTCTTCTAAATCTATTACCAGATTATTTTATATTTTACAGAGAGATTACAACTAACATTAAAATACATGCACACAGAGAGGAACAGTAAAAAGTGCCTGAGAATTCAAAGGAAAGGATGCATATATTCCAGGTTGAGGAAGACAAATTATCCTGAGGAAGACTTAGCTTAAGCAGTTTGGTGGCATTTATATACGCATGCACTTACACGTGTATCAGCATTCCTCAACTGTATCTATAGTTTTGATGACTTGTCAAAGACTCTCTTGCTTTTGAGAATACACAATGTTCACTTACTACTTGAAAGCTACTGTACGCTGCAAGTTCTGTAAATACCACATGCTGCAGAACGCCTGGCACAGGCGAGCACACATACCAGAGTCATTTTTGTTCTTGGAATTTAGCTGAGGGTTGTTCCAGTGCCTTAATTTCTTTATGTAATTTCTTTTTTTTTTTTTTTTTTTTTTTTTGGCATATTTGGACAAATAGAAGAGTCGGAGACAATTCCCTACTCTCCTTTTCCCTCTCCCCCCTTCAGTTGTAACAGAAAGAAATAAATAAACAAAAAGAGAAATAAATAAAAGCATTAGGAAAAGAGATCTGAAACCTGCAGTAGTGAACTTCACATGTTTTCGCAGTGGCGAGTCTTTGTAAAGTGAGCAATTAAGAGATTATTAAAACTAAACAACAGCACCTCAACAGCAAAAAAACAGTTGAAACCTTAACAGCAAAAAACAATCACACTTAAAAGCTGAGACAGATAAAGAGTTCAGCACAAAGACAACAAGAAAAATGTTTTAAATAGTTATTACTCTTTTATGTATATCTGCAATTTCACACCATACACCACATGCACTATTTCAAAGTCCTTTCAACTTATTTATCAATGTCTGTGAATTTTATCACTCCATTTTAAATTTGAGGGAAAAAAAAAAACATGAGTGAGGTAAATTGCAAAAGACATCAAAGCTTTTGTCACATTACAGCAGAACTTCCAGTGATTAAAATAAATAAATAAATAAATAAATAAAAACCAACAAACAACAAACCCACGGCAAATACACAATTCACAGGAATGATCTGAGAGCTGCTTGTCTCTCCTGCCCAGAGATGGATTTATGCAGCCTCTATCTTCCTTTCAGAAACCAGAAGCCCTCACCAAAACCACGTTTAGAATTAAAGAACAAAAGAGTAATATGCAAGAGGTTTTTCAACCTCAGCAGACAACAGCAAGCTACTTCTAGCGATTAGATCAAAGCAACGAGATGGACACGACCCACAACCAATCCCACTCCTCGCTAGGGTAGGATACGGCTATTCCCCAGCTAGTAACTCGCTACAATAACATTGCTAGTTACAAAACGGTGCCCAGCGGTTCCCAGTCCCTCAGCGGTCGCACGGAGAGATCCTGTCACCTACATCTTGGCTGAAACCTGTTTAAAAGCACCCATTCAAGGAAGGGGGAAGAAGAGGAGGAGAGAGGTGGGACAGTCACCTCCTGAGCTGCCACCAAAAACTGTTCTGCAAACTGCAGGGGGGCTGCCGGGATCCTCGCAGCCGCAGCCACCTAAGTCTCGGGGGAAGAGCGGGGTTTGTAAGCGGGAGGGACCTCAAGGTCCGATCCTGGCTGTACAGGGTGCGCTGCCCGCCGACCCACGCGTGTGCCCCGGGGGATGCTGCCCGGCGCGGCGGGGCTCCCCACGGTGGGGGCAGCGGCGGGAAGGGGAACCCCGTCCTCTCCGCCGCTGCAGTAGCAACTGCAATTAAAAAAAAAAAAAAATCAAAAAAAAAGGGGGGGAGGAGAACATAAAAATAAATAAATAAATTGCCCGCTACCGGGAATGGGAAGATAAAAACCCACCCTAAACAGGCGGACCCCAAACAACAACAAAAACCAGGCGCCCAGGAGAGCAAACTTTCTGACTCACCAGGGAGAGCCGCTGCCCGGGGGTGCGGCGGGCAGAAGCGGGGGCGGCGCACAGCTCCGCGGCGCCGGGAGAGCGGAGCCGGAACCGGGCGAGGCGGGCGCCGGGGCTGCGGCGGGGCCGGGGCAGCGCGTCTCGCCCTGTTCCCGCCGTCCTCCCCTCCCTCCCTGCCCGCCCCGTCCCTCCGCAACGCCTTCCCCGGCCTTCCCCGCCGGGAGCCGCCCGGGCGGGCTGCCGCCGCGGGACCGCCGTACCTACCGGCTGCCGGTGCGGGGCCGCGGAGCAGCGGGAGCCGCCGCCGCCGCCGCCGCCCCCCCTTCGGCGGCTGCCGGCTCGGGCAGCGCTGCAGCAGGCGGAGGACGCCCCGCGGCGGCGGGGAGAGCGGAGCCGCCGGC
>JANIJG010023023.1:0-21506 GCA_024611175.1 Megaceryle torquata
AGAAAAGGGAGGGAGAAGGGAGAGAAAAGGGAGGGAGAAGGGAGAGAAAAGGGAGGGAGAAGGGAGAGAAAAGGGAGGGAGAAGGGAGAGAAAAGGGAGCGAAGATACACAACACTTGATTGCCTTCTCCCCTCATAAAATCCACAGGAAGACATTTATTACAGGTCATGTGTGAAAATTTTCTTACAAAGCTTTGCCTCGAGATATGTAATTTTAAGAAAAATCCCTCAGAACAGTCTCACATCTGTTCTAACTTTGGTGGCTTCCTCAAGGTACAACTCTGGTGAAACTGCACAGCACGGCATTCCTGCTCTGGACTGTTGTGGCTCCACTATGCACCATCCACCACAGGAAGAAATTGAAGGCAGATTCAATATTACCTGGAGTTGCATAGATCCAGAACAAGGACACTAGGCATCACCTCTACCAGTTCCAATCATGACTCAACACTGACCCAAGCCTGGTAGTTTGTATCATAGCTTTCCACAAGAATAAAAAGGCCATACTGGTAAGAACATCAACATAGAGAATACAGATGCATTGCAGATTGTTTCCTATGAGTGGAAGCTAACCTAGACTACTAGACCTTCAGCTCTGGTGACAACACAGGATGTGAACTTTTACAGCATTGCTCTGTTGTTTTGGGGTTTTTTTTTGTTTGTTTGTGGTTTTTTTCCAGTGTTTTGTTTTGTTTGTTTGGGGTTTTTTTGAGTTAGCTTTTAAAAATATACACTTAAAAATAATGTTATGTCAAAGTATAAATTGTCTAATATATAGTTCAGCAACAGTGATATAATTTCTCAGCAGTAGCACTGTATATACCTTCAGACATGTTTTAGTAATCTTTTCAGGCAGGCTTTCAAGCTGCTTAACAGTTGGTTTAACTGTTTTGCATACTATATTGCAACTGTATTTAATGTACTTATTTATTGCCTAATTCCCTTTAGATTCTGTTATGAATGGACAAGAGGCAACATTTTTTACACAGCAAGCCTGACCAAAAAAACCCCCAAACTTTAACACACTTAACTTGCAACGTTATAGCTCTAGTGAGCTTTTAAATGTTGCAAAACAGATACTTTCAAGACTTGACACAAGACTTAGCCAATTAAAAAAAAAAAACAAACAAAAAAAAATCCCAGTCAACTAAGAAACAAACAAAATCCTTATCACATAAAGGATGCTCCCCGCTTCCCTCCCCCGCCCAAGAGATCTTTTCTTGCAGAATCAGTCTCAAAAAAAAAAAAAAAAGGCCAGCTGCCCTTGAACTTAAAGTCTGCAATGATGCATTATACTAGCAATGACAACATCACCAGTATCAGTAAGAATGACAGCAGTGAGGACAAAGATAACATGTCACAGTTATATGGTCAATCAAAAAGCTGTGTCTGGCTACCAGGATGGACAGTTTTCACAATTTCATGATGATTCACAGGATTAATTTAGTATTTTCTCCTAGAAAACTGAGCCCCAGTGTTTGAGATGATTCTACACCCCACAGGTTTAATTTTGGAGTTTATATTCCATGAAATTTCTAAGAAATTTATTAAAAAATAAACTCTTACACATTCATGAAAACAAACAAACAAACCAACCAAATACCAAAAACTGAGCCAATTATTTTTTAAAATCTGAAATTTTTAAACTGGTCCCCTGATATTTGCAGAGGGATTCAGACCTCCATGTCAGATGTTTCTCAAGGCTGTTGTGTTTCACCACCACCCCTTGCTTCCTGCCCCAACACCAGGCAAAAGAAAGACAAGCATCTTCCAGGGATAATGGTTCCTACTTACACTTCTGTATACTTTCTACAATAGGACATCAATAGGTCTCCATCTCATCAACTCTTTAGAGGACTTAACTAACCCCTAAAGTTAGATAATTCCCCCACTCAAAGTTCTAAACTAAGAATAAAGTAATACTTAAATCCCCTAAACTACACATCACTAATATTAAAAGCAACAAAACCAAACCAAACAACAACAAAAATTGTTTAGAAATACTTGAATTTTAAGGGTCATTACAGGATATATGCATTAGGATATATCCCAAATTTTTTAAAAGAATAATTTAAAAAATTAATCTTAGATTCTAATGAAGGGCTATGAAATCACTATGATTGTGTATTATTACAAGACCAAACTGATTTCAGGTATAATTCTTCATTATCTTTTTACCACCAGCAGTCTAATAGTAGTTATAATAGCCAAGCCACAGAAAGATTTAATTTTTTGTGCAAGTTATCATATTGCAATAAACATCTCTAAAATGGCATCCTCAGAAACAACAAACACCCCTAAATGAGTTGATTGCTAAGAACCAAGTTCTATATAAAGAACTTGCCTACTGTGTGATGTTTCATAGGCTCCTGTTCTCACATGACTTCACAAGAAATTAGTACGACACTAACACAGATTTTTTTTAAAGTTACATGCTCTACATTACAATTGTTATTAAAAGAAATAATTACATAAAATATTGAATCTCTTCTGTCATATCGTATTCTTCTAACTTGGGTTGGTTTGTTTTTGTTTTTTTTTTTTTTTAATTACAAATGAGGAAATCCCTTCACTGGAATAATTCTATTTCCTCCAGGGTCTGCCAGTTCAGATGTGCTACTGCAAGATTACCCAGGAAAACCTGAAACCCCTGTGGCCTGACCCAAGTAACACACTTCTGGGAGCTCTCATTATACAAATTTGCAGTCCATCAGGAAGGTAAACAGTGAGTCACCTGGAGTGACTGCCCCAGGAAGATGATCCCTTCTTGCTATCAATCACAGTGAAGATTCACTTAGATTCTTTTCATTAAGTCTGCAATGGCCAAGACAGGGTTCAGGAATGCAGGTATCACACAGCTGGAAAAGGTCCTGCTTAAATGATGTTATAATGATGGTACAAAGATATGTACTACAAACCCAAGTATTTCACTTACATTAAATTTTACTAAACTTTATAAAAGATCAAGGAGAAAATTCTAAGGTTCTAGGATAAGTGGTATACCCCTCTGCTGCTATGCAAAATATATTCTTTAGAGCTGAATTAGTTAAAATTAATTCTGCCTTTCCTAAGCCCAAAATAGTTGGCTGAATTTTCTACTATGACAACCTAACCTAATTACATATACAATGAATAAAGAGGGTTGTTGGAGGATCTGAAGAGGAAACATTGATGCCCCCAGCTTCAGAGTGATGACAGGACATTCATTCACCTGCAGCTCTTCCCTGAAATTGTACAGGATTACTCAGTCTGAGGCCTGATTTTGAACTCTTTGTAATGATGATGATAACAACAGCAACAATACATTTGGAACAGTCAAATCCAGCATCTTCAGTAGTAATGCGGGAGTCATCACTAAACTTACCACAATCATTGCTCTGATATTAGACCAGAGCAGAACCACCCTGGATTTAGACAGAGCAGAATCACCTTGTATCGATGGTAAATTTAGTCTCTGCAAGAATGTGCTCAGTCAGGGCATTCAAAATGTTTCTGTCTTAGGTCTTTGTGCCTACAGAGCCTATTAACATCAGCTGTAAAGACAGGTGGTGAGCCAATCATCATACCTGCCTTTCTGAGCCCCATCCTATGTTGAAGTTCCCCAATTTCACAAGGATTTATGTATATTGAAAAGATGTGCACTATATAACAGGGTATCGGACTGCATTTGGTCGCTGCTTTCAAATGTTTTTGTGAAGCAAGACAGTATTTTATACAGATCTATTATTATTTTCATTATCATTACTGATAACATTATCACTCATTATTAAAATGAAGCACAGAAATTAGATGAAAAACACTCTAATCAGGAAAAAGTCTAGATACTTTAAATATACTGTTGTATCTATAGACCTATCTGCCACTACAAATGCACTTTGTTTCTATAAATAAAAATTACTTTAACCCAACTATGAAGTTACTTCTTCATCAAGAAAGTTAATAGGCTTTTCAGAGAATCGTGGATTCAACTGAGTGGACAATAAAGGGAAAAGTGCTTATCTATGTGAATTGTTAACTTCCCAGTGGTTCCGCTCTAACATTAGTGCTGTGGAGGCATTGCTTATGAGGGGTTTTATCACACAATAGATAATTCTCCATTTCTAGGCTTTATATGGAATATAAGTTATTAGATCTTTTTACCTCATAAATGTCTTAAAATACTTTTTTTTTTTAATCCACCTACCAGCAAGTATAAAGCTGGCATACTCAAGTACATAGAATTAAGTAATTTTTTATTTATAAGGATCTAGTCTTGCACCAGCATTGAGTGACAAAGTACCCTTAAAACTAGGAGAGAATAGAGAAATATTTTCAGGAGAAATAAGAGTTTAAGAAAATCAGAAATATGAAAGCAATTTCTATTACATTCTTTTACTGTCTATTAGAAGAAAGAATTTATCCAGATTATGAAAATTATTCACAACTAGCTATGAGTTGGTCCACACATAACCTCACTTTTTTCCCTTCATGAAGGTGGGGGTTAATTTTCTAACTTAGCTTAATTAGGCAAGTTTAATTTTGATGGACACTGAGAAAGGATGCCAGCTAAGTAAATCACGGGCAGGGGTGAAGGGGAAGATATGCTGGATTTTAGCTTGGATAAGGGTCTAAATTAGATAACACTTCAATGCTTTATCTGAGCTTAGCCTACCTTCAAAGGCATTTCCTAGCACAGGCCTAATTGAAGACTTATTCTCACACACTCAACACTTAATATAAGCCTTTATTTACAGACCACTGACAAGAAAGTACCACAAAGTCCACAATAAACCAATCGGTTTTTGTGAAATAATATTACATGCTAAATAAGACAAAGTGCACAGTAGCTACTTTATAATTAAAAACCAAAACAAAACCAACAAACAAAGCAACAAACAAACCAACCCAAGCAAATTATAAAACACAAATTGCAGGTTAAAAGTATGTATTGAAAGTTTTTAAGAAAGAACTCTTTTTAATAAATTCCTGCACTGTTACAAGAATGTAATAAAGCATCTGAAGCCGTAAAAAAAAAAAAAAAGAAACAAACTCCCAGTCTCCCATAAAACTTAAAAATGGACAAAGTGATTTGTCTCAGAATTTATCCAAAAGTAATTGGACTGAAAGTTTACATTCCCAGTGGAAACTTGGCAAGAAATTTTAGGTACTGTTACCATTACAAAACACTGAAAATGAAGGTTCATAATGGAAATGCTGATTGATTCTACTTCACCAGTGCTAGACACATAAATGCTTACAGACGCTGTAAAAACCTGAAGCTTTCTTTGATAAACTCTGCTTCTGTAACCAAAAATGACCACCTTTTCCAGTTTTTCAGCTTAGTACAGAGATAAGCACAGAAATCCCTATCTTGCAAATTTCCCAGCTTCCCAGAATAGCTTTGAAGCGGAATTACTGTAAATCATGAGTGAAGATGCATTATAAGAAGTGCTAATAAGGCATGAATTATAATCTTTACTACTTTTTTTTTTTTTCTTTCTTTCAAGAGAACACTCTTTGCAATGATACTTTGGCCATGGTGACCTCTTCAAAGTTAATTTTCTTCTTGCCCTGAAAAGGGCAAATTGAAGGCATTTGTTTCAGATTACCCAATACAAGCTAGAGAAATAGGAATCTAATAAAATCACACATGGTTTTCATTAGAGTTTAGCAAAAGGTACTATCTGACACTCCCAGAAATGAACTGGATATTTGCGTACAGTAACTTCTGTACAGTAGTAGGCCAAGGCCAAATATTAAATTAGACTCATGGTTAATGTAAAATACCTTTAGCCTACCTTGTTTTTAAGACTTCTTCACTAGATCCTTTCCACAAGGAATCAAGCAGCTTTTTTCTGATTTACTCTGTGTGTGAGGGTTTTTTTGTTTGTTTGTTTGGGGTGGGGTTTTTTTTTGTGTGGGTTTTTTTTGTTTGTTTGTTTTGTTTTGTTTTTGTTGTTTCATTTTTTTTCTACTCCTCTTCTGGGAGTGGTTCCCAGTATAGTAATTTCCATGGGACCAAAGCATGGTCTTTTAGTAGCATGTTCCAGATTTAGTCCCATGATTCAAGCTACCATCTGGTTTTAAAGAGGAAAATCCTTCTCTGTAGAAATATTAACCTGACATGTCTCCAGTCTAGACTAATAATTATGTTAAGGACAGAGTGAGTCCATTATCCGCATAGAATGGGTGGAGGCTTTGATAAACCAGTCATAATAGGCGTCAGACTAGTCACTGAGGATTATTCTTACTTGCTTTCTTATAAAAGGGAACTTTAGGCTCATTCAAGAATTCTGCTTCCACTGCGACTGACAAACAGTGCATTTATTTCCATCAGAAGCAAAGGACTGGGTTTAGTGCAGTGCCCATAAAACAGGAAATGGAATGTTGTTCAACAAAGGTTGACCTGCTCCTGCAGATTTTTGTCAACACTGCTTTTGTTCAGAATGGGAAGCAGTGTTCCTTTAATTGTAACGTTCCAATTCTCACTGCAGCCTTTTATATATTCAAATGGACACATTCATTTAAAATCATCTATGCTTTGAAAAAAATTGCATAACCAAAACAAGTGTCAAGACCTGGAATGCATTCAGCAGAAAAAACCCCAACTTTAAAATGTACAATTCATAGTCACAGGGCCATAATTTTCAAATGCAAGTTCCCTATGCCCCATTTTATCAGTGGGCTTAGAAGAGGTTTAGCTTTCATTAAGAGCACCATGCAAAGAACTTCTGAGAGAAACCAGTCACAACAACCACACCATAGTTATCGTTCCTACAAAACTGGACCTGCAGACCTGAGGAATGTACTATCGAGTGCCACCTACTGGCACCTAAACCATAAACCGACTGTTCAAGCATCTCCTTGTATACAAAGTACACCAGACAGAGCTCTGAGCACACATGTAAATACATAATAATTTAGGCTATTTCTATGTTAGTTGTACTCACTTATGAATTCTAGAGTAGGGCAATCCAAGGGTGTCTTGCAGACAGTTTTTGGAAGGGCACGCTAATGTAATACTTACAGAATCGTGTTGGCATTCATCTTTAATGCACGCAGACCACCAGCTAACATCCACAAGCCTAAGTGGAAATCCTTTACCAACCTCTGTGAGTCTATCAGAGCTCCTAGAACGGCCTTTTCAATTCAAAAGTGTTAACCAAAGTACCTAATTATAGGGAAAACTGTTGATTCAATCTTGAAGAACGCAAGAAAAAACACCCCAGATTTTCAAGTATACTTATGGACAAAGAAAAATAAACTGTGCATAGCAATATTAGAAAATATTTATTTGCTTGCATTTTCCTTCTACATATCTCAAAGAATAGCAAAGACACTCAGAAACATTGTTATCACCATCCTCCACAGGGGGAAACCAAAAGAGAAAAATAAAATGTGGCTGGTTTTTTTTCTTACGAGCAAGGCAGTCACTGAAAAGGGAAATAAAATATTTCAGGAATTCTCACTTCTACATGTTGTTTTTCAGATTACTGTTTAAAACAACATATTTGAACTGATTGCTTTCAGGAGGTTGATATTTTTAAATAGCTGCTAACAAATAGCTAATGAAAAATAAATTTAGAAAATACTGCTGATACTAACTTTGCAGAGCTATGTCAAAAATAGTCAGCTTCATTTGTAAATTCCTGTCATAAATTCACACTACAAAATGAAGCACCGTTTCCTACACAGACATACAAAAAGGTCTCTGCACAATGACAACTATCAGTCTTCAGCTATCAACTTAGTTTCCAGTTTGGCTTTATTTCAGCAAGGAAAATATATTTAATATTACAATACCTAAAAAGCTACAGGCATAATTAAAAAAAAAACTGTATTAGTAGAAGCACCAATTTGCATGGCCTGTGTTTTTCCACTCCTGTGCTACAATTATGTTCCAAAAGATAATTCTGCTTGTAACAATTATTCTGTTTTATGTTTTTATAACAACAGAAAAAAAAAGTAAAAAAGCTTGAGAACTAAAAGTGATGTTCTCCAAGGTAATTAATTATTCTTAACAGGAAAAAACAATCCTAAAAGGTCTCATCTGGGGGGCAAGGGGGTAGCAATGCCCAACCTAGATGCAAAGGTGGTAGAATAAAAACTCAAAGATGCAGTAAAACAGCAAAGACAACAACCGTGAAGCTCTTGAAGACCTGCCCTCATGTTACTAGCTATTAGAAGTGGACATCACTGAGACAAACAAACAAATAATAATTAGGAAAGAAGATCTAGCCAAAAGGCTTAATCTTCCTGCAGATGAAAACTAGTGCACTACAGTCCTTACTTACAGAAGGGCAGTAACTGGTGTGTAGGGAATATCCAACACCCTTCTATTCTCTAGCAAAGACCAAGCTCATGTCACACAGTCTAACCCTTCGCAACAGGATTAGCTTGGACTCTTTGATGGAGTACTGCCTCTCAATCACTTTCAGCATGTACTCAGGCTTGAGACAGCAATACTTGCTATAGCACAGTGTTTTCTCTGTAATCCCTAGTGAACTGGAAACAAACCATCCCATGACTCTGCTATATGCTGCTAGTAAAGATAAGATCACCAGGAACACAGAACAACTGTTTGCACTGTGACAAAACTAAACTAAATGGTGCCATTAGTGAGGTTAGCTCTGAGAAGGTGTAGAGTTAAGGCTGTGACTGCATCGTCAGGCAGACAGGAAACATGACCTGAGCATTGTACAGCCTCCTTCTGTCTAGCTCACCACATACCTCTCGGTTAAGAAATAATAATGCCTGTTACAATTTGGCCTTAAGAGGGTTTGCCAGTTTGAACTTAAAATGAAACTGTACTTAATGCTTTTAAGTAGGGTCTCACTGCTGTACAAATATAAATGTTTCATTATTAATGTATTTTTCAAGACTACATGGATTTCTTCTTGAAAATGCTGAAGTCATGATTTGGGGATATCTTTTTGCAATTCCAAGCTTTGTTCATTTATTTCCTGGTAGGTAAACTTCACTGCTCAAGAAAAAGCATTGTATGTTCCCTCACAATACTATATTCCATTAATGTTTCTGATGCTGCAGAAAGTGAGCAAAGAAAGTTACTGGCCTGTGATTTGGAGACTTCCTTGCCTACCATAAACTGGGCAGCTGAAAGCACAGCTCTCCTGCAGGCTCTGTTCCCCATTTGTGAAGCAGAGATAATAGCAACTCCTCACTTGCTTCACAATAGTGTTGTGAAGTTAAACACAATAAACCCACAGGAACACTGTGGTCATAAGAGTAAAGCAACAAAGGCAAAGTCAGGGCATATTTATTTTGCTGGCAAAGCCCTGCTCTCAGAGCAGTATGGCAAACACATTCTCAGTGTAGCAATAGGTAGGGTTGCAAGTGAGATGCGTTTGGCCTGTTGTTTTTAACTGGTAACGTTTCTGTTGCTAGCTTTTCAGGACACTGCAATCAAATAATTATTGTTTCCTTGGTTGCCAACTATTTTTCTTTTATTAGTAATACC
The DNA here is from genome assembly GCA_024611175.1 of Megaceryle torquata. NCBI lineage: Eukaryota > Metazoa > Chordata > Aves > Coraciiformes > Cerylidae > Megaceryle > Megaceryle torquata. The sequence continues at coordinate 9,457 of JANIJG010023023.1, forward strand.
AACCTTTGTTTATTCTTCTTCCTCCCACGGGAAATTTCAACACGCCTCCAGAAGGGATGTTGTATGACTCTCATTTATAATGGGATCACTCCCTTTCTTCCCAGGGGAGGCTTTTTCTTTATTTTTTGCCCTCTGTATTTGTAGACAGGAACACCAAGTCAAATCTCTGCTGTGTTCATGTGATCTGAACAAGACGAACAGATCAGCAGTTCTCACACATTTGCCTAGGAAACACACAGATGAAGAGAATTCATCTCAGACACCATTCCATTTAAACTGTTTAACATTCATTCTGGCAACACTGTAACAGACTATATAGAAAAGGAGTATCGAAAATACATTTTTGTGGTTTTCTTTCCTTAATGTAGTGAGAGTTTTCTGGGGTTTTGCACTGTTCACTTCTTTGCTCTTCACTTCCTACTTGTTTTTTCACCATGCTCATTTCTTTCTCACCAATGCATGCATTTTACTGTATGTCCCCAGTCTTACTCACAGTTTGTTTCTTAGTGGTTTTTTCCCCTCTGTAGTTACCCCTCCACTCCCTCATCTGATCATCCTCTTTCAGGTATGTAGTTTATTTTGCCTTCTTATCTTGAACTACTACCCTTTGCCACAGAAAATCCTTTTCTTTCACTAGGTCATCATGTACTTCTGTCACTCTCATTTGTAGCCTCCAGCTCCACTACTGGCAACTCCTGCTGATGACAGATGTCTCACAATCAGCTGCAAGCCTGCTGTTGGCTCAAAGCCTGAGGGAAGCTCCAGACTTTTTTTCCACATTTGCTCTTTGCAGCAGCACTTTTATACAGATGCAGCAAAGTCACCTTTTCCTGAAGGACAGCTTCTTAGAGAACTCCAGCTACCTCTGCACCACCAAGACTGAATACCTGTAGAAACAGCTTGAGAAAAATTGCAGACAGTGCTATCCAGGGGATGAGTAAGTATGGATGGCATTTTGCCCTGGGAGTCCTGTTTTGAGCAGTCAGAGCATGTCAGTGCATTATTTCATTGCCTAATACACACAGCAAGAGCCCTGGACTTGAGTGTGCAGATGAACCTTCATCATAGCAACCCTAAGCTACATACATCCTCCCCCACCATGCAGTGCAATACTTTCATCTCTTCCCATGCCTCCTGTGCCATTCAACCTCAGAATAACCTTCACTCACTCATTTCTTCTACTTACCATTGGCAAGCCATAAAGAATACATGATTGTCGTATGAGGAGCTAAATGAGAAAGAGTCTAGGGTGTGTTAACTCATCAACCATCAGGAAAGTCTACAAATTCAGATTGGCTAGATACTCCTATGCTATATATATTCAGATTGGCCTGGTGCCTGCCTATTAGATGCTGGCAGCCAAATACCACAGCCTTCTAGCCTGGAAAAAAATAGTTTAAGGGGCTATGTCTGTATAGATCAAATATACAAAGTAATTGTGTCAACTTTTAGATATTACAGAAAGTGCAGGCCACGTGCTCCTGAGCAAAGAAGCCAACACCAAAGGACTTGCTAACTCAGCTCTACACGATGCCAGATTGCTATGTCTGCAAGTAGCACTTTGCCATAGAGAGTATGTGAACTAAGACAGTGGCTGCTGAGAACCAGATGCCCACAATATGTGCTTTTGGGAAGACCTTTCCACTAGCTCTAGACCAGTCCTGCAGACTGAAACCCCAACAGCAAATGGGAGTCCTGGACTACATAATGCAATTACACAGAAACACAGAATAATTCAGGTTGGAAGGAATCTCTGGATGTCATCTTGTCCAACCTCCCCTACTTAATCAGGGCCATATATAGCTGTTCGTTCAAGACCATGTCCAGAATATCTCCAGGGAGGGAGACTCCACAACCTCTCCACACAACCTGTACAAGTGTTGGGTCACCCTCACAATAAAAAAAAAAAGTGTTTGTTTTATGTCTATATATTTTTTTACACAACCTAATATATTTCAGTTTTTATTTTAGACTTAGTCTTATCCAAAATCAATCCAGTTTATCCAGTCCAATACCACTCCAATGCAATCAAATTGGTTCAAGAGATTTGTTTCAACAGCAAAAGCAGCCCTTCAAGCTAGCTGAAAAGCTACTGCAGATTCATTCACTAGTTATACTACAACTGTGTTCTGCCATCCTTATTCACAATCAGCAGTGCCCTACTTTAAAAAGTGGTGTTTAATACCCTATTTCTTAAAATGTTTTAACCTGGTGTAGGCAGGTTTTTTTCTTAGCTACTTTCCTGTCTCCAAAAACAGGATACAACGTGAAATACAGAGAACTGTCTAAACACAAGTACACCACCACACTACGTGTTGCAATAATTTACGCTATAGAAGAGTATGCTTCACCCATTCAAAACTTGATAATAATACAGGTAAGAGATAAAGGAGAAAGACTGCTGCATTCCCTTCAACATTTACTTATTTTCCCACATTACCAAGACTATATCCCAAGAATTCATAAAGCTGCAATGAGCATCTGTGATAGAAACCTTAAAACAACTTTACCAAACTTGTACGCCAACACAAAACGGTATCAATGACCAGTAGCCACATATACACTCATGTCAGCTGTAACTCCAGAGAAGTACATATAGGCATTATATATCCCATGCAATCAGAAACCTATTCTGCTCTAGCACACTGCTGTCTTAGACCCAAATGAACCAAGTCCCGAGTCCATTTTTAAATCAGTGCACAGCAGGGCTGATGGTAGACTGAATACACTCTGCATAGCATCTACAGAGTGTATAGATGTGTGCAGTGTGACACTACACTATGTAAGCAGCTGGCTTGATGCTATGCATGCTGAAGGTGCCCAGTGGTCAGAGCTTTGTGATCCATCAAGACAGCCCTGTTCTAGTATTGCTGAAGTCATGGTTATGGTTATAGCTCTGGCAGATCATCAGCCACGACAACAAAGTCAGACAGATCGCTCATGAAAATACAATTCAGATTGACCTGCCCAATTGCTATCATTGCAGAAACAAACAAACCATCTGCAGACAAGTACTACTGATACAATTTTGGAATGAAAGATAAGAAGAACAGTAATAGTCAAACAACACATGCCACAACACTTTTGATGTCTTCCAAAAAGAGTGGAGAGATGAACTCACAGAAAGATGGACTTCAAAATGTCTATTATCTCTCTAGTGTTTTCTTTTCAGATCATTAGGAAAGACCTCTACAAGTACAGTCTCTCAGCTTTTGCCATTTTAATTATATTTTCACAAAAACCTTAAAAAAAAGTTTAAAAGCTTCTGTTAAAATTAAACTGTATAATAAAATTGCATCATGCCCAAATGTTTCATTCCTCCAACCTTTAACCTAGCTAGTCAGGGAAATTAATTAATGAATCAACTTGAAAAATGAAGCGCTACCTTTGCAAATACAGAAGGCAGAATCTGGCACTCAGAAGACTTCCTGCTAAACTGGCTTGCCCATATAGACAGCATATTTGTCTTATACTGTTTAACAAAACACTTTAGGAAAGTAATGACTGCTATTTTCTGCCCATTGCTATGTGCAAATTTTAATTTTCAAGTTCATCAATTTGCATGGTAGCAAGAAAGAAAAAGGTTTCATCTGAACTTTTTTTTGGATAAAATTTTAACAGAATAGCTGTTAATATTCAAAAATGCTTTAGGGTCAATTCCCATTAATTGTGGTAGCATTAATTTTTAAGTATAGGTAGGATGCTTTTCCCATACCTGCAACTGTATTTTTATTGTAAACAGGTTGCTTCTTGACTACTTAAAAAAACTCAACCTGTAATCATTCATTTCACTTTCAAATTCATATGGAAAAAAAGTGGTACTGCTAGACATATGAGTGTGTTTAAAGAAATTGGGGGGAAATAAAACAGGAAAAATTCTGATTACAAATAAAACATGCAAAATATTCTGGATATAAAATTTCCACAGCTAGTACATCATCCAAATAGTTTCTCAAAATTAAACAAGAACTCTTAAATAGGAACTCATAAAATACACATGCTAACTGGGAGTCAGCAAGCCAAGCGGAAATGCTGTACAGGGAGGAGTGGCTGTCGCCCCGTTAAAGCCAAGGTGTCTGAGTCAGCACCACAAGGGTTGGCATCTTCATCTATTTATGGGCCAAAAATGAATCCTCACCCAAGGGCAGTTCCTACAGTAGCCTTTGAAGAACTAAGCATAGCTCACCTCTTTTGAAACACAGCTGCCATGGGACAGGGCATGTTACACAACACCCAGGCAGTTACAGCACCTGCCAAGTTTCATGCTCTAGCTCTCAAGATTAGCCCTGTTTCTTTTCTCATTATTATTTAACAAAATTCAAAACCAATCTTTTGAACAGACTTAAATCCAAGGTAACTTCCTCCCCCCTTCCAGAGTACCACTGTCATTAGGTTACAACCATGTTGTCTCCCACATGTGAACATGTATTTTGTGAAATCCACTTTGTTTCAACAGAGGAAGCTGAAAGGCACTTTGCCCCTAGCTCCCTTCTCACCTTCCTCCAGTATGTACACTGTCCTGTTGATTAACATACTGTCATGGGAAGAAAGAGATGTTGATATGAATGAGGACACACCTGAATCCAATTTTCTTGCTTGTCCAACTAGTCTAACCACTGTAGCATGAGCAATGTGGCTTTGAATAACAGTGTCCATTGCTACTCTGGTTTGTTTTGTTGGTGGGCTTTTAAAGGAATTATCCAGGTATTCACACTGTCTCAGTACTGCATGGTGCTTAGATGACACCTCAGCTCATTTCTGATTGGCTTAAGGCCCTAGTTACACATACCAAACACTACAACTGCTATCAAGTCTTCCAGATAGATCAGAATATGCCTACAGAGTTAAAGCAGCTCCATGATTATGCAGCTACTGAAAAAGGTTGGTTGCATTTTGCTACTGTCAGACTTCAACAAACCAAGTCTCAGGTCAGGATATAAATACTTAAGTGATATTAAATCTGCATACTCCATATTATATCAATAACTTTAAAAAAATATACACTATGAGAAAAACAGGTATCACTACAGATACACAGTTTGCAGATCAGTATCTCAAGCTGTCATCAAAACTTGCATTTGCCACTTCTAACAGTGTTCAAGAGTTTTTGACAGACTAGGCACCATAGACAACACAAGGGAATGAATGCTCTTTTTCCCTTATTCCACACAAAGTAGTCCAAACATGAAAAAAGCAGTAAATGGGTTTACATAAAAATCGTAAAATGCCCTCTGATGTTGATTATTAATGTAATTTTAATTACATTAAACTAAACTAAATCTACATGGGACTGAAAATAGATACTGTTTTAAATTAATTTGATTATCATGTATCCTCACGCTAGTTATAATTACGCAAGCTGTGCCTTTTTTCATATCCAAATTACAAAACACTTTCAACAGCATTCCATACAGTATTTTCATGTTCCAATGATATGATTATCACCTGAACATATGGAAAAGAGGAGTATTTTAGCTAACAAGTATCCTTACGTATACAATCTACTCAGCCTGTCTGTATAGGCACAACGTGAAAACCTTTTTCATTTATTTAATTTCTCATTATAGAGGGTTTCCTCTCCATTCTTTTAATTAAACATTTTTTTTTCCCTTTTCAAAGGAGTCCTTTGCAGCAGGAGTTTTAAAGACTTATTCTCTCAAGTTTTAGAAAAGATACTTCCCTTCCTGCCAACTGTTCCATGTTCCTGCCATGCCTTCCTCACAGCTGCTCTCCCAGATGTTTCATCTCCCTACCTCTGCATCTTAGCAGCTCAGAACTCCATAGTGCTGCTGAAGAGAAACAAAGCAGTTGACAGAAAATGCATAAGCAAAACAAGCAACTTTGGCACTAGGTGTAAAAAACCGACCAAACAAAAAGCAACTAATACAGCTTCTACACTTGCATAGCTTCTGTGATTGGTATGGCATGAATCACAGCACTGACTCATACTTAAAAAACCCCCAAACCTAACACACACAAAAAAACCCAGAACCTAAGCCAAAAAACAAACCCTGTATGCATAGTTTCTGGTCTTGTAATAAACTCGGGCTGAAATAGCTATTCTGAAAAAACCAACACACATTTAAACCACAGGAGGTTTTTTCCTTCAAAGAATTCAGCTCTTCTGTGCTACTCCTGCCTCTCTTGATATTGTGAGCCAGACTACACCAGATGACAGTAAATTACATACAAACCAACTTACCCTATTCTGCTCTTGCTTTATTTCTCTGCTTATGCTCCGGAGCTCTTCCATTTTAGACCTACTACAAAAATTTTACATCCAGCTGTGACACACTAACACAAACCAAAGTAATCCACCTTTAATCACCTGAGATTCCTCTTGACACAGCTGATGACAAACATGATGGTGTTAGAGCAGGTATGATCTGGAGAATATCAGATCACAGTATCTCCACAGGGCTACCCCCAAATGCCTGTGGGTTGAGATTTTGTGTGATGATAGTAGCCAAGGTAAAGAAGGGTGAGGTGCTTTAATTATGCCACCATTTGGCTGTCAAATAAGGTGTTTTCCAACTCCAAGGTATCTGTTTTAAGAAGCAAATTATACATTTTAGTATACAAAGATAGAGAAAAGTAGAGAAAAATAATTCAAAACCACAAGAGTGCATAGAAGTGAAGTAGAGCTACCAAACCATGAATAATACATGGATTTACATGTAATTAAAACTTGAAAAATATTTAATCCAGAAAAAAATTGCACAAGTTTAATCAAATATTGAAAACTTTGAAAGGGTACCGACATTGGAAATTGCCATCTTTTTCAATTAACTGGAAACAAGAAATTAAATTAATTAAATAAGGCTCTTAAATTTAGAATTTATTAAAACTTTGACACTGAAATTCCATAGCAACTGCAATTACACTGGGGGGGGGGGGGGGGGGGAACACCAAAAAAAATTTTTTTTTTTTTTTTTGGTGGGGAAAAAAAAAATAAAAAGGTATTTTGAGTGATTTGAATAACTGTGATTACTGTCTGTAGCAATGTAGGGACAAGGTGCCTTGAAATTTCCTTCCATATTTGCAGAGATACATGAGACCTATTCAGAGTTAAACTTCTTCTAATGGTACTGGGGCCTACATATCAGTTAATAAATACACTTCCAGGGTGGCTGATAGTGTCTCCATCTTCTTATAGTCAGGGATATCATAGAACCATAGAACATTTTGGCTTGGAAGGGACCAAGTGGCATATAGTAGGACATGTGACATGAGAAGGACTGCAGAACTAATATGTTCAAAGGGAGGAGAACCTGCAACCGTGACCCAACTGTATGCAGCAGTATAGCTCCTCTCCCTACCCATGATTCCGATACTGGATCTACAGATGAGCCGCTTCTAGTATTTTGGGTCTTAAGGTGGAGAAGAGGTCCTGATGCTGTGAGAACCACCTTGGCTTAGGTGAAGAAGATATGACAGTTGAATTTGTATCTGAACTCCTCAGGCCTGAGCTCTTTTTGCATTACACCATTCTCATCTATAGCTCCCTGTTCTCTCACAACCCTGATTTCTCCTTCATGGACATCCACATCCAACTCAAACAGCATGTCTTCTACCCAGCTTGCAACTTGAGTCAGCTCATCTGGAAGCACTCACACTGTGGCTACCTAAATTAAGAAGTTATAGATTGCTTGCAATTGAGAAATACTAACACTTTTTTTTTTTTTCTAAGAAGTAACTCCTCTAAGTGAGAAGAGTTAAGTATGGTTCCTGTAAGTAAGACCTTTGGGACAAAGGCCATCCCAAGCAGAAAGCAGTCTTTGTAGGAAGTGTGGTTTCCCTACACCTCTGCTACAGATCATGAAAATGAGAAGGGGTTGAGTCTTTTTTTCCTATCTTCTACCACAGACTTGGATAAATCTCTTTGGATGTACTTCACTTATCTCCTTCTCTAGTAATATGGAAATCAGGGGGCTTTGCACAGATCAAGAGAAGCATTAGCAATGATGTATGCATGGAGTATTCTGAGAGTCCTCAGCATTAACTATTGCATATCCTTCCATGCAAACTTCAAATCATAAACACAGCTCCATCTTGAACTAACACTTCTTGACAAGTATTTGTATGACTGAGGAACCCAGAAGCTGCAGATAGGATTGAGGCAAGGAGCTGTTGGTAAGAAGAAGCCTGTTGCTTAGAATGGTTACAACCTAAACACTACTGAGGATTACCAGTATCATTGCTTTCCAGAGAGGGGATGGAGATAGAGAGGCTGACATGTCCTGCACCAGCTCATAGACTTTTGGAGTGAGTCAAGCCAGTGTGTTGCACATCTCACCCGTTTACTGGCACCATGTTGGACAGCAGGCACAGTTTCTACCAGTGTTCAACCATGCCATCAGGCACTCTGGTTTTCTTCTTCATGAGAAAACCACAGGACTGTTGAAAAGTTGCTTTGACTCAGTCTTTGCCTGTTGCCTTAAAATAAATGAGATGCTCAAGACCAGCCTGAAGCTTGGGAATACCTTCATCTAACAGTGACGTGTAAGTGGACTTCAGATAGATTTCACTCTCTGGTGTCACCAGACAACATTGTCATTATGAAATCAGCTCCTGGCAACTTGAGACATTGACCTTGGACTGCTATATGGAAGTTTCTGAGGTAGCCTATGAATTTTTCAGCTCCAAAGATGAGCTACTACTCCATAAGTGATCACATGTAGGAGGACAAAGTGGGTTGAGGATCCCACTGCCAGGCCCACCATCTCACTGGGACCTACACCACAGTCAGTGATGAGATCTGTCCATTCTTCTGAAAAGTGAAGGTGTTTGTTCACCTCCTGGAAGCAGCTTGTGCCATTTAGCATCCATTCCACATAAACACAACTCTCATGTTTTGCTAAAAGCTTTTTTTGATATGTTCACCCTCTTTTTCTTGGGGTGATTCAGTTCTTTCTCTACCTTGGCAAAATCAAGGCTGATTCAACCCCTGTCCTACCGGGAGTTTCACTGTCTCCTGGACTTCCACTGGGTGTTATACTGTATTTGTTCAAAAATCACACTGTTGACAAAATGTATTATTCAGACAGTGACAGACACAGAAAGGCCAGGTTATGTTGTTACTTGTCAAGATCAGCAGCCCTTTCAGTGCAGTTCTTAACACCTATTATAGTTGCCAGGCACTGAGCAAGCTTTCAGATGATCCCACATCATCTAGATGCAAAGTGACTTGACAGCTTCAGGGCTACTTATTACATTTGTTAGTGGAAGTGGGAAAAGCTGGTGCTGACTGCTGAGCCACAGGACTACATTTCCACCAAGGACTGACTGCTCTAAGAGACTTCACATGTCTGGAAACCTGGAAACCCTGTGGTTGAGCTGTGCATCTGGAAAAACAAAGTCATAGAATCAAAGAAATACTTTGGTTGGAAGAGACTTTGAAGATTATCAAGTTCATCTGTTAACCCAGCACTGACAGAGCACCACTAAACCATGTCCCTCAGCAGCAAATCTACATGCCTTCTCTCCAGAGATGGTGACTCCACCACTTCCCTGGGAGGCTGTTACAGGGTTCGATGACCCTATTAGTGAAGAATTTTTTCTCAAAATCCAACCTAAACCTCCCATGGTGCAACTTGAGGGCTCTTGAAGTCTCTTCAAAGAGCACTCTCTCCAGCCTAACTTGAAGGTAACTGCATAGGAGGTCCAGCCATGGGGCTGCTTAATTAGCCACTCTGCAAATGAAAAAGGGGTGACAAGGTCTTAGAGGGGAGAGGAAGTACTCTGCCCACCTATTAAGTATGGACCCTGGGAATGTGGGACATTAAACCACAGCTAGCACAGACCAAAATTCTGTAAATGGCCAAGTATATCTGTCAAGTGTGCCTATAAAGGAGAAGACAGCAATGGTAACCTTCAGTATCTCTTCTAAGTGATGCAAAAGGGATCTATCAGACTCTGCCTCTCACTGGATTCAGAAGAAGGAAGCTTCTCTGTGTGAACCACCATGTGCACCTTTGCCAGACTTACTGCTCGGATGCTCAAGCGAGTGCACAAATACCTATGGAGTTACACACCTTCCTTCTGAGCAAGCTGGTACCACCATTAAAAATGTACAGGGGAACTAGGCGAAAATTACCCAGACATGGAATCACACCAATACACTCCATTGCCCAGGAATAAATTTATCCACAGTGATCTTGGATGTATTTTTCCATGTCCTTCTTGTGCTGGGGGTTCCAGAGCTGGATGCAGCACTCCAGATAGGGTTTCACCTTCTTAACTAATCCCAAAGTTGTAAGTCCTCTGGAAGGAAGATGTTTATGAAAGTCACAAACTTCTAACAACAGAAAAGAAATTGGCAATGAGTTCCATAGAGACCATATAGTACCTGTATTAATTAGCATGGGAACAATTACACGTCTGTCTGCTATGTCCACTGTGAGCCACTGTTATAAGTAAATATTTTTGTACCAGGTGCTGTTGTAATGAAGGGGAACATTCCTGTCCTGCAGGAACATGTATTTAATAATGCTTCATTTCTAATCATCAAAGACCCCAAAGATTGCTTTCCAGAAACTTATTTATTAAGTTTCTCTGCTCCTTATTAAATGTAATTAATATTTTCTCAGCCATCTTGGTTTTATACTCTGCTGCCATCATCTGTGTTTTACTGATACTGCAGCCTGCTTTTAATAGCCCAGACCAAATTCCTCTCTAAATTATTCTTCTTTCTCCTAGAGAAGACATTATTAATATATTAGCTTTCTAGGACAGCACTGTCACTAATTCCGCAGAGGATGGGCACCCCTGTGCCCAGCAGCATCTGTTTTGCATAGTGTCCACCCCACTGATTGGCAGGACACAGATGGGAACAGAGCCTGGGAGATTTAAGTGGGAGGATCCTTTCATGTACTAACACGAGCAGACATGTAAGATCCCCACAGACCGCATTTACTGACTGCATCTCAATTAGTCTACAAGGCGAATGTGTGCTTGTTTTTCTCTGGTAAAATCACGTGGCTCTTTGGAACAGCCCAGAGACAGCCAAAGTCAAACTCACTGCAAGGACAAGTCATGGCAGGACTTTTGGTTCCAAGTTAACTGACTTCTGACTGTTTCATTCATTAGTTCAGCCATAGGATGTGCAATGAGTAAAGCCTTGATGCCTGTAGCAAAGAAAGGCATCTTACACCTCTCTTCTAATGGCTTCCTCAATAAAAGTCAGTGATTCATCCACCCTCACTGTGTTTTTATCCATCCCTTACATCTGGGGCACTTAATATGAGTGCCAACAGCAGCTATCATTCAAGCAGTGACTTCTTGAACTCAGGGAGAAGAGTCCAGCTATGAGTTATTAGTATCAAACCTGATGCCAAGAAAAACACATTTGCAGCACAGAGACCTTCACAATTCTACAGAGACATGCATGAATACCTTTTCTGGGGAGAAAAATGAGAAGCCCTAAGAAACACAGATTTAAAGTAGCTGCTGAATTCAGCCCAAGACTTCAGCAGAACTAAAGTTGTCCAAATAAAACTGAGAGGCACAAGTAGGAAATATCTGGATCTCCTTTTCCTGAATCTGTTCCTTCCCAGTTATTCAAATGAAAACCTGAATTCAGCCCAAAATTTATCAAGGTTTACATAACACTCTGAAACATCTTGTTGTATGGCATGGTCTCAGTCTATGATGAAGCAGTTGTCATCCTTTCCTAGGTATTGTTGAAGAAAAGTTTATGGATCTTGAAATAAACTTGAAAAGTTTATGGTATCTTGAAAGTACTCTCAGGACGCACTGATTTAAGTAATGTGTGTTTGGAATGTGACCCTGCAAGCAGATCAGGACTTAATATCTGTTGTTCTGTTTGGCACATGTAACTTGTGAGTACCTGCTTTTATCTCCAGTGCTGTTTAAATATCAGGCAATTATTTGTTATTAAAATTTGATAACATTTTAATGATTAAAATATAAATCCCATCTGTTTGGTTTTTCCCCAAGAGGAACACAAGAGGATTTATTAATAGAAATACTTGGCATTTGTATTTGGGAAAAAAAAAAAAAAAAAAAAAAAAAAAAAAAACATGAAAAAA
>JANIJG010023023.1:31258-45096 GCA_024611175.1 Megaceryle torquata
AGGCTCTGCTCAGTGATGTCCAAAGGTAGGACAGGGGGCAATGGGTGCAAGCTGGAACACAGGGGGTTCCATGGAAACATAAGGAGAAACTTTTTCACAGTGAGGGTGACAGAGCCTGGAACAGGCTGCCCAGGGGCGTTGTGGAGTCTCCTTCTCTGAAGACATTCAAACCCCACCTGGACGTGTTCCTGTGCGACCTGCTCTAAGTGATCCTGCTCTGGCAGGGGGGGTTGGACTAGATGATCTTTCAAGGTCCCTTCCAACCCTTAACATTCTGTGTGAAGAAAAGAAGGTGAGGACAGTGCCCAAGTAATAGAAATAAGAGAAATTGTTTTGACAGTACAGAATGGAGGGAAAATCATATATGTAGATTCTTATGCTGTGTGGGCTGGTCTCACACAGTGGTTCTGTCAACAGGAAACATTTAACTGGGAGGTAAATATATCCCCACTTTGGAGAAACAATTGGTGATTACTACTAGACATAGCCAGGAAAATGCCTTTCAAGCTGGGATGGGTAAAAGCTCACATGAAGGATAATGAATGAGACACAAAGTGGAATCAAAAGGCAGGTGAGCTAACTAAAATTAGGAAAATCACCTTAAATCCTGAGTGGTATCAATTGGGAGAATACTTCCATCAAAACCTAAATATAAGGAAGCACTTTGCTACACAAAGGGTGGCCTATAGCAGAAAAACTTGTGAAACTATTCTTACAGAATGTCCCCATCATATATGAAAGCTACAAGCACATCATCCTGCTAAATAACTACCTCTGCATATCAATGAAGGGAATTTTTTTTTTTTTTGTCTACATGGTAAATTGATTATATTGGGCCTACCAAAGCCTCTGTGGGATCTTGATACACCCTCGCAGGGGTGGGCACAGTCTCCATCTTGCTTATGGAGGCTAAGTATCTGAAAGCTGATGAGCAAAATATAGTGCAAAACTTTAGTTTTGGTTCTCAAATCTCCCTACTCCTGATATTACCCAAAGTGACAATGGCTCACACTTCTCATGTAAAGAATCATTGAATGGTTTGGAAGGCACCTCTGGAAACCATCTGCCAGAGGAGGATCACCCAGGGCAGGCAACACAGGAACTCATCCAGGTGGGTCTCTAGAGAAGGAGCCTTGACAACCTCTGTAAGTGCAAGATTAGGTAAAACAATAAGGAATTAAATGGGTAATTCACACCTTGTATTCCCCTCTGTCAAATGGGATGGTAGCAAGAGCTAATGTCTTGTTGAAAAGGGATCTCAAACCACACGAGGCTTAATGGGACAGGTGACTTCTCAAAGTACTCTATCATTTAAATAAACGATACAGGCCCACTGGAGGCCCTGTAAACGGAGCATTCTTTGTGAAAACTGAGCTTAGCGCTCCACCTACTGGGAAAAGGAATATCGACTACATTACAGGCAGAGGACAGCCTGTGACGGTCAATCTACCATCCATGGCTACTGTGCCTATCATTTTAACTAAAACTCGTGGCCCTCTTGCCTGGAAAGCAACCAATAGTAGTGGTACAAACCATAAAATTAGTGCATGGTGTATTTTTCATTCTTTTAGCAGAGGACTCTCCCTACCAAAACAAGTCTCTCTTTTCTCTTGCGGCACCCCTCTGGATGGTAAATAGAAATGCTGTGTTCGTGTTACTATTCTAAATCCTAACAATGCTGCGTCTTCTAATCTGTGGTCAAAGAAGTCTAGCATGGTTGTAGTCCCAAGCCCATGTTACATGAACCAGAAATATGGGACTAAATTCTAATAAAGACTTGACCCTCTTAACTATAGTAATGCACAAAACTAAGGTATATTTAGAAAATTAATGGAGTAGTGATCCCAAGGGATTTGACCACCTCTCTCAACTCTGGTGAGTGACAGGCCAGGAAATAAAGGTAGGATCCACCAATAAGGGGCATCTCAAATTACTGTGTGCAATATCACATCAAATGGAACACCAAAGGGTACAAAACTACGTGCCACTGAAAGGTGAGATGCTTGTACAATTTCATCTTAGTACAGCTTGTTTTCATAGTTTGCCTCTGGGATCATCATAATGTGCAGTGTCCTGCCTTATAATTTAAATTTTAAACAGGCAATAGTAGAATCTCCATCCCTGGAAACATTCCAATTTAGGTTGGATGGGGCTCTGAGCAACTGGCTCTAGTTGAAGCTGTCCCTGCTTATGGCAGGGAGGTAGGACTAGATGACTTTTAAAGGTCCCTTGCAACCCTAAGCATTCTATGATTCTATAAATAAACCAAGGACAACATCAAGTGTTTTATGTCTTATAAATTGTTACAATCTAATTATACATTGAGTCAAGATTTATTGTGTAGCATCATTGGAATGAATCTTAAATTGGTGAAGAAATTAATACAACACAATGACTTTTGTAAACTGCTAGAACGCATCCAAAACAATGGACAAAAACCCCTAATCACCATTCATCATGATACAGAAGAGATGCACCATGTCTTGTAAAGAGTGAAGAACGATGGAGAATAACACTGGAGGGAAACTCTTCTGGGATAGTCCAAGAACAATGGGAGTTTTCAATCTCATGCTTCACCCAGATACGATTTTACTAACTTTAACATCTATGTGTCTGTTGCTTGTAATCATATTGTATATAAATGTTTGGTACCTGACAAAACAAACCCAACTCCAACCACCCAAAACATACACACTAAAACATAACAAATAGCAAGACCTTGCTATCTACTTACCATGGATCTGTAAGGGCATAAATTAACAAAATATTCATTATGGCACAGAGGCAAGAGGCGATTGCACCACCACTCTGTGACAATAAGATGAAATTACTATAGTCATGGGATGGCATGTAATTGTGTGGTCCCTCCTCCCATAACCTAACCTTTATTATCCATAACCCTGCTCAGGTGATAATACCAGTGGCAGTTGAAAATGGATGCAGATCACAACACAATAACCAAGGGCTAATTTGAGCAATGCACCCACCTAATCACAGCTCTGATCAAGGTCTGACTCAAGTCATGGTGGGAAGAAAGGAACAGCTGTAGTCAGTATGCAAATACAACGAGGAGTCAATCATCTTACCTCATAAGTAGTGAGCAGCTCAAGAGCCTTTTGAGTTCTCCTGCACTGCACCAGGCTGCACAACAGGGTCTTCCCTTGAGTAGAGACACCTCTCAAGGTTACACTTGCTGCAGAGTGCAAGAGACTTGCTCCTTGATATCAAGAGCTTTCTTGTAACAACAGATCCTTGGTAAGTGACTAATAACTTGCTAAACTTTGTAAGTTTTACTAAGATGAAATTTTAGCTTGAGTGTGTACCTGTAATCCCTTAGACATAATCATTGACCAAGTCTGGAACTAGGATTGGATCCAGCTGCACTTGGAGTCCTCAGAGTAGGAGTTCAGAAAGCCCAAGTGTCCTCTCTGAATGGCATGACTCAATGGAAAGGCCTGCCTGATGTGTCTGTCTCTCTCTGTCCTCTCTGCAGTAAATGATCAAGTGTACCATACCATTGAATCATGTCACATATATTATAAAATTTTGTGAAATTGCTGGTTTATGTCAATAAATATACTGCTGCTTCTCTCCTATGAATGAAATGCATCATTTTATCTATGGCAAATTGGAGCAGTCAGCAGGAAGGCATTATTTGCCTTTATCTATTTCCCAACAACCTCTTCTGTCTTGCAAGCTCCTTCCTGCTTTCTCTGCCTATCTTCAGCCTCCATTCCATGGTTGCCTGTTCTGTCTCCCTGCAATGCAGACAATTGCTCTCCTCTGCTCAGACAGGTATTTCACAAAGCAACTCAGACATTAAAGGCTCAAACATCTTTTCAAATTATAAAATATTAGGATACCATTAGACTGGATGATATTAAAGGTCTTTTCCAACCTAAATGATTCTATGATTCTACAAAGCTGAAATCAACAGAGAAGATGAACAGGTACTAGGGACTGAGGCAAATAGCTCCATTGGTGTATCTCACGTTTCGTTTCACCAAGAAATCAGGCTGCAAACACAGCTTGGCATTAATGATGCATTGAAATTAATTCTGAGTTAGTGGCTAAACATATGAATCAAAATAAATCAAGATAAAATAAATCTCTGCCAAGCCTGCTATTGCATTCTCGGCATTCATGACTGCGTATTTCTTCAATTACTGCTCTCTTTGCAACGCTGTCTCTCGCGCACGGCTGACTGTTACAGGGTTACACCGCTCCTGACATCAAACCTCCTCTCCCATAGCCCTGAGATAAAAATCCCTCCTACTGTATTAAGTAGAAAATAATTCAGTGGACATTTCCTGGGATGGCTCATTCCCATTCATGGGCCAGCTGTGCTGTGAACAAACCCCTGCAGCTAATTCCAGCATCTGATCTATGCTCTCTCGCATCCTTCTGTGCTCGGCTAATATTAAACTGCAGTTTAGGGCAGTTTGTGCAAGTCATGGATGAAGCAAACATTGGTCACCCCTTGGTCTGTCAGTCCTCTATAACAGCTGATCTGCTGATGGGGTAATAGGAGATGAAAAACAAATTTTGTACAGCAAAGTGGAGTTCATCACTACTTTGGACATCTGCGATCTACATTTGATTAACAAATCAAATTTGAAGAAAAGCAACTGACTACTACGCAATCTGTAGCAAACATATCACCCTGGTAAAGTGGTCGGGTTGTATAAATATACAAATTCTCTTATGCATCCTCCTCCTGGGCAAAGCAGAGCAGCAGTGACCTCACAGAGCACTCACACTCTGGTTGTTGTGAACTTCCAGCAATCCTGAACAACAAAGTACAAATATCCAAACAAAGGTTTTGTGTCTTGGCAAGAAGAAAAGACTTAAGTCAGGCTAGATATCACTTTTCATGGCATCAGAGGAATATCTAGGTAGGAGCGCAGCACTCCCTTCTCTTCACCAAGGTTTTTGTTTCTCAGCCAGCCCACTCCCCTTCTTCCCACAGTCTCAGAAGCTGGTTCCTCAGCGTTCTCATCTCCCCTTTTTCAAAAAGAAGTTGCCAGTTTTGCAGTGTGGGGTATTTTTGGTTAGTTTTGGTGGGATTTTTTTTTTGTTATTGTTTTGTTTGGTTGGTTGGGGGTTTTTTTGTTGTTTTGTTTTGGTTTTAATGAGCAATATAAATATCAAATCAGTTAAGATCTGGTAAAATGACTAATCTCAGAACTTGTCAATGGCAAATCATCACTGAAGGAGGTTCTGCAAGAGCTACTTAAAATTGTTATCAATTATTTAGGAATAAGAAAAAAAAAATTCCTGACAACATTCCTAAAAGACAATGATTGCCTCTCAGTAGGGCAGAATGATTCTACAGAGATATCTGAATTATTTGGGGAACCTGATGGATTTCAAAATTAGTTAAGTTAGCCTCTCTGAATGCAAAATTTTATATCCAGAAACAAGCAAGGGAGAGCAACTAATCCAAATAGTAGTGCCACTCAGAAAATCATAGAATCACAGAACCATTTTGGTTGGAAGAGACCTCTAAGATCATCAAGTTCAACCATTAATCCATCACTGCCAAGCCAACCACTTAACCATGTCCCTCAGCACCACATCTCCATAGCTTTGAAACCCCTCTAGGGATGGGAACTCCACCACTTCCCTGGGCAGTGGGTTCCAGGGCTTGACAACCTTTTTGGGGAAGAAATTTTTCCTAATGTCCAACCTAAACCTCCCCTGGCACAAATCAAGGCTGTTTCCTCTTGTCAAGAAAATTGTATTGCTTAAGAGCAACAATCAGAATGGTCTTCATGTTTAGCTCAAGTAGAATGGAAGTAGAGATTTAGAGACTTATCTCATGATGTCTGGTTCTGATCAGTCTTCCTATTCTGGAGGAAACTATCTTTAGACCTTGGCAACAGCCTTTTCAATTAATCTAATGAAGACAGTGAAAATTAATTAAATCTTTATATTTTGCCAACTGACTGACCATATTTGACCCTGTCTCCTATAAAGGCAGGTTGTGATACTTAGCCACTTCTTACAACATCGAGAAGCCTGTGCCCTCCAGGGCAATCATTCAAGACACCTGAGTTTTGTAACCCATCACAGACATCATTCATGTAGATTATTTGAAGCAGTTCCCTCAGTCAGTTGGCAGAATCATAATCAGTGTATATATCACAGTTATCACAAAGACACAGAGCATATTCCATGGAATGGATGAAGTTGTACAAATAAATACATCAGAATGTACTTTTAGTCACATAATTATGTGACTCAGAAATGAATAAAATCAATTATCAATGCTCTTCTCTCAAAACTAAATTGTATTAGAGAAGTTTTCATGAAAATAAAGCAATAAAATGCAGAGACTATATATTACCTGTGGATACCTGCTTCTTAAGTAACTAGAAGACTTCTGCTTCCAGCTCATTTCTTCTCATGGTGCAAAAGTCACTTTTAAACTTGTAAAGGACCAAATCTCAACTCCCCAAGGACACTTCATTTTAAAATCACTGCCATCACCTTTCTTTCACTTTTTTTATCCACAAGCTCCCGAAAGCAGGTGCTCAGGAGCCTTTCCAGTGGGGATTCTTCCATTTCATTAGGAACAAAAGTTGTTACTTCCCAGAAGGTCTAGGTGTGACATACCTTCAAAACTTCATTGTGCATAAATTAACTGCAAAGGGCTTATTTTTTACTCTGTTTAACTTTCACTTAGATGTCTAAAAGCTCCCCCCTAACAATAATCCTCACTAGAAGAGTACTCTGTAGTCCCTAAGCCCAACACCAGCCAGGAACAGAAATCCTCAAGAAAAGAACAGACAAACATTGTTGTGAATAGCTAAGAAGCAGCTGTTCTTGCCTTCAGGCCTGCCCACTTAGGACTAATTGACCTGGTTTAGCCAGTCCTTCTTTTTATGGTCTGTATCCTTAAGTCTGGTGATAACTGAAGAAATTTTAGCTGTTATTTGAATTCAGTTAAAGTGACTATTAGCTATTAATTACCTCTTGCTTTGCTGCAGCTATTGTATTTATTAATGGAAGCACCTCAAGTGGAGACAAATAATGCTACTTTTGTTGTGAAAGTATTTAGGCAGGAGTTTTGTTTTATTTTTATTTTCATTTAGGAGGATTGTTAGGGATGTTTTTTGCTTTTGTGTTCCAGGCACTGATTTTGCTGAACCTCTAAAACATTAACTTGGCATGTTTTCTTCAAACAGCTTTTCAAAGAGGATAAAGATGGAAATAAATAGCCATATGGTGCACATGAGCCTAATTCATGCAAAGTTGCTCATCCCAGGCAGATGGAAAAGGATGTTTGAGTATCTTGGTTAGAAAGCCACCTTAAAAGTTACCTTCTTTTTATTTTCGCTTTGTCATCAGCTTGGCTAATGACTAGCTCCAAGGCAACTTTTTTCCTGCTCAGTCCTGTGCAAATTAATTTTCCAGTCATGTGTCCTTGCCCCTCCTCTCCTGATCCATTTGTGACTTTAGATGATAGACCGATTACTTCAATAGCAGCAAATGTAAAGTATGCCCAAGCTGTTCCCAGTGTTAATGCAGAAGAGGTTAGTCTGATCTGGGAGTCACAGGGAAAAGGAAAACAGAGGCATAAATGTATCTGAGACTTCCCCACCACTAAATAATTATATCTTTAGCTCTTCCTCTACCATCAGTGGATCTGCAAAGCTCACTCATGATGATTTTTTTTCCTCTGAACACTTTTAGATATTCTGTCTGAAATTATAATCCTGCACGAGGCACAGCTCATGTCAAATTCTTAACTGCCTGGAGCTTGGGGGAATTTGTCATGGACTCTTACCCTCTTTGTTGTCTTCTTTTTCATTTTCTTTTTCTTATTTTCTCTCATCATTTTTCTATTGCATCAGAGATCCAACAGACAGTGGCATTCTGATCTTCACATAAAGGTGAAGTCAACAGACTCATGTTAACTGCTGGTTTTATTAAGCAGTTTTCCACTGGGAATCAAAATAAGAGAGTTTGGATCAACAAGAGTGTTGCCAGGATCCTGGAGTACTCACTCCACCAAAACCCCCCTTTGTGAGTGTCAGGAAGACTGAATTCTCAGACCCCAAAGTAATTCAAGGCTTGAGCAGGATGAGGTGGCATCTGGTTATTAAAATCCCTAAGGACAATCCTTATCAGAACATTCTTTAGCCACAGACCACAACAATTCAGGTATCTGGCAGTATTTTGAGGAACCAGAGCTCTCAAGGAGAAAAAAATACTTTCCTACTCTAGTTATAGCTCATGTTTGTATGTATTTTCCTCTGTACAGATGTGTAGCAGAACTTGGTCATCAGCATGTGCAAACTGAGGCTTTCATCTTCCCTCGTGGTGAAAAATAGTCAAATTATAAATAAAGAAATGTATTTGTACAGTATAATATATTAAAACAGAAGAATATTAAACCCTCATCAGTTCAGTGGAAATGTCTCAACATTCACTGCTAATCACAGCGACATCTTTATCTTTTATTCTGCATAGCAGATGTCCTCACTCCAAAGCTGCTTGGATTTGTCAGTGATAGGATTGCGGGGATCTTTCTTCTCCTGTCTTTTTTTTTTTTTTTTGCCTCTCTTTCAAACTTGTAAGGAAAAGTGTTTGCTGTCAGCATTTCCTAAATGTGAGCACAGCTGGAATTTACAGCTGGAATTTCTACTACAAGGTGAGACAAGCTAAAGAGCTTACAGAGCAGTGTGTATGTTTCTCTGCTCTGCAAGGCAGACCAGAGGGTATGGGACTGAGTTGGAGGAGATTTATTCTTCAGCATTATTGCTCCACAACATTAGTTGGTCAATGAAGTCTGTGTATATGCTCCCTCTATGTCTTTGCATCTTGGCTTGAAAGAGTAGGCATGATTATTTTAGAAGGGAGGAATTTTTTTTTGCTCAGCTCTTGGGTACCATCAGAGGCCACCATGCAAAAATCTCACAAAAAAAAAGTCTCACAAAAATCACAGAAACACAGAATGGTTGGGGTTGGAAGGGACCTCTGGAGATCATCTTGTCCAATCCCCCTGCTAAAGCAGGGTCACCCAGAGCAGGGGGCCCAGGATCACATCCAGGTAGGTTTGGAATCTCTCCATAGGAGACTCCTCCACAGCCTTTCTGGGCAGCCTGTTCTAGGCATCTAACACCCTCACAGGAAAAAAGTTTCTCTTTATCCTCCCAACCCATAAGCCTCTCTCCTTTACTCTTTTCTCTTCCCCTTTGTGTAGGGAGAGGAGTTAACAGAGAGTGCCTGTTACAGGTCTAGTGGACAGGCCTGACCCTAAACCTTGACACTAGGAAAGCAAATCTTTGTGGATTTTCAAGCACTGATACATGGACAGGCCAATATGGATTCACATGGGGCTGTATGCCATTTTAGGAGATAAAGAGAGCCTAAGCATTATGCTTTTGCTCAGGTCTGAGTGTGCCTACATGGATGGTTGCTAAAGCCCAGATTATGCACAGCAAGTGCTTATGTGCAGTGTTTGAGCTTTGATCCTTAACTATGTAAGAGTTTAAATACAAGAAGAGGAGAGGTTATGTGTACAGCTGTCCCCAGAGGTTTAGCAGATCAAACCATTTCAAAACCTTTTTATTCCCAACTCAAAAGCCTTTCGTTTCTTTCTGACAATGTCTTTGGTTTGAGCAAACATACAAGCTTTGTCCTTTGAGTTGGAAACTTTCCCTCCCTTCCCTGGCATTTGGCATGAACTAGTATCCCAAGGTTATTATGATTTCTTCTCTCTTTTTGATGATAAATCAGAGAAAGCTCTTGCTGGAGAAACCCCATTGTCTGTGTACAATAAAACAAGAAGCTCTTGGCTGCCACTTGCCCTCTGGCATGTTTTGCTGGCAGAAAGAGGGAAGAGAAATGAGTGCAACCTTTGGATTGGAGCAAGTCCCCAATTTCCAGTGGAAGCTGCTTCCCGTTGCTCAACTTTTCAACTTTTGCCAGGGGGTGAATGTAACAGCTTGTTACTTTTTTTCCTGACAGACTCTTCCCTGGAGAATGGCTCGTAGCTTCTCTTTGGAGCTCCTGACTAAAAATAAATGCAGTTTGCAGAGGCAATTTGTATTCTGCTAACCCTGCTGCAATGCTCTGTGCCCTCTCTGTGTAACTGGCTGGTTTTCCCTCTCAGCACATTACACGCACCACACAGAGGAATAATCTCACACAATGTCCAGGCTACTACAGTTCATAATAACAGTGACGCATTATGTATGAAGCCAGCGCTCCACATTTTGGAGCCGTGTTGCAAAATAATTGCAGTAATTGTCCATCACAGACAAGGTTAATTAGTGTTGTATCCCCTTCCACTTTTCCAATTTTATTCTTCAGTACCAGGAAAACAAACATTCTTATGTGAATTAAAGGCAGTTTGGTCCACAGTGCTGCAGTTTCCTAGAGCAGTCCTGCTTTGAATTGGTGGGACTACTCCTTGGACAGAGACTTTTTGTGGTTAGCTCTAGACCTAAGCAGAAGAAACAGCCTAAGGAAGTAACATGGTCATTGTTTGCTGCCTGTTTTCTCTACTGAAGTTTGGTATTGCTGACAAAGGAGAAGTCTGATAATGTTTTGGGTTTTGGTGGGATGTCTTCTCTGACCAAGCTTTCTCGTACCTTTCCCTCTCCCTACAAAAAAAGCCCTGCTCTTCAGAGCTCCCCATATGCTCTCTGCCCTCCTCCTCTTCTATTTCCTTTTCTTTTCCCAAGAACAAAGCCAGCAGGTCCAAATAAATCTTTAGAAGGATGAGGAAAACCTTTTTTTTTCCCCTTGTTACTAACCTGAAAGTATCCATGTATCTTCTAGTCTCTTTTAAATAAAATTTACTTTTTGCCTTGCGGAATTTTAAATTATTAACTATTTGGGCAGGTTAGCTTTAGGGAAGAGATCTACATACAAGCACAACAGCAAACCTCACTTAACCTGGTATTTTCAACAAAATTACTCATCACCACGTCCTGCCTTTAAAATCTGCATTCTTTTCAGCCCAAAATAAAGCTAAATCACAGAAGCTCCCACCACCTAAGAACCAGTAAATGCATTCTGCATAGTTGCACTCCTTTCTTAGTACCAACAGTATATGCAAGTGTGAATAAGTTTATGTTCATATTTCTTAGCACAGGTATGACTTCGATCTAGGTATTTTCTGTGAGTAATCACATTCTTGCTATGTTCCAGAACAGATTAAAGAGGATGCTAAACGTTTTATCATGCCCAGTATTGCCCATAGTGGTGGTCATATGACAGGCTAGCAGCCTCTGTTCTTAAACCTCTAATCTCATTTTAATGTCCCCCTCACATGGATTATCTTGAGCTCCTTTGGTTACCTAACACAGTGGAAGATTGGGCCATGCACCTGCATAAATGGAAGAGATACTGTGGTTTGGAGGGTGAAATAAAGGGGTTTAACCAAGAACATCAAATCCCTTCCCTTGCATGCACAAACACTGGGAAATTTGGACCTTAGCTGGAAAATTAATTATTTTTATATTTCACTTCCCTTCTTACTTCCTGGGATCAATGTTAGAATAATGAGTTAAAGCAAGAAGAAGATCAGTCGTGATGGGAATGATGAAAACATTACTAACTTAGATAAATTCTGTCATTCAGTGATGGGGGCATGGGTAGAGGTGGGTTTTTTTTTTTCCCTGAGAATTCCCAAACCCTACAGATCATTCTGATTTCTCCTATCCTACCACAGCAATGCTGCCCATGTGTACATTAGACAGAGCATTGCAATATTTTCCCTCACAGTGCCTCTCGAGGTTAATCTTTTTATATCATTCATGTTCATTAAATATGTTGATTTTATCCTTTATTTTCATTTTTTCACACTTTTTATTTAAATATAAAATTCTACCCTGCAATTCCTCCATGTCTCTGTCTTGAAGAGATATTTTCAGCCCTGATGGAAAAGCAGAGTAGGGAGTCAGACAGGCAACTTGCTAAGCACTTTGCTGAAGTGTTTATTATCACTGAAACCAATCTTGCTCCTAATGAGTTCCCGTGCTATACATCTGAATGTCAGCCGTGCTTTCAGGGAACCAGGCTGCCATTCATCAACTGGTTAATCTCTCCTTAATGGGCAGCACGTGAGGAGCAACCACTTGGAGAAGTAGGGCCATTAATGGGGACAGCGGAGATGAAACAGGAGAGCCAAACTGAAAGGCCTCATTAAGCGTATGGGCAGCCCAAGGAGAGGAATTTTCTTAATATCGCTGCTATCATGCTATCTGTCAAGGCTGTATCATCTCATCTCTCAGAGTCATGTTTCAAGCCACACACGTATGCCCAGCCTTTGTGAGAAAGACCTTTTCTTTTTTTTTTTTTTTTTTTTTTTTTTTTTTTTTGTTTGTTGGTGCTTTAGGGATTTTTGTGTAAGGCTAAAATAAAGGAATTTTTATTAATCTTTTTTGAAAAAACAGCTGCACTTGAGATAAGAGAGGACAGCAGATCATGCCAAATGGCCTGGCAAGACCTGAAGCATTTCCAAGTCTGGTCACTGCAACACTTAGCTAAATTAGCAAGGGAAAGTTTCATGCCTGGAGTTTTTCCTACTGCAGGTAAAGATTTACTGGGTGTTAAATACCTACTCAACACTGTGTCTTCTTTGGCCCAAAGCCATGCCTTTTATAGGCCAAAGTAAAGGCATGATTCTGCCTCACCTTTACCTTGCTGGATTTCCATGCTTGCCCTTTTGTCCAAGAAAATTCACACGTACTGAGGAAGAAGCAGGTCTGTAGGGTGGTATTTCTGCATCACATCCCCTGTATAAAAGTCTGACCTTGTCATTTCCTGGGCTTGGACTAGATGACCTTTGAAGGTCCCTTCCAATTCAAACCATTCTAGAATGGGGATCAGTCTCTTCTCCTAAGGAATAAGTGACAGGACAAGAGGAAATGGCCTCAAATTGCACCAGGGGAGGTTTAGGTTGGACATTAGGAGAAGTATCTTCACTGAAAGGGCTGTAAAACAGTGTAACAGGCTGCCCAGGGCACTGGTGGAGTCCCCACCCCTGGAGAGATTTAAAAGACATGTAGATGAGGTGCTGAGGGACATGGTTTAGTGGTGGGATTTGAAGTGCTAGATCAAAGTTTGGACTTTATGATCTTAAAGATTATTTTTTTTTCAACCATTCTATGATGCTATTTTCACCTTTCCTTAGGTATTTTTGCCTGTGAAGAAGCAGGTAGCACAAACCCTTTTCAGTTGGCTTTAGATGATGCAACTTGTGCCTTAGGTGGGTTTATTCAGTGGTTCTAGGCCTTTTTTTTGTGAGTCTGTGCCCAACAGTAAATTGAGTGGGTGGTTTTCATAAGCTATGTTTTTGGTGTTTGTTTTTTTGTTTTATGCTCACTTTTTCTACATGAGAAAAAACACAGCACATGCATGAGAGAAAAACAAAACAAAACAGAACCTAATACAAAACAAAAACCAACCAACCAACCAAAAATAACCACAAAACAAAACAAAACCAAAACAACAAACCCCTAAAACTGCTGCTTTTGTTAGAGTAATTACCAGGCAACAGCTTCACTTCCACAGATCGTCCCTGTGGGTCTGTGTGCGTCATTCTAATACCCTATGTGTTCATATCTCCACTGAGAGGAAATATCTTTCTAGTCTAGTCCTCCAGTTCTTGGGCTAATTTTGATTCCCAAACTTCATCTGTTCCTTCACAATTGCTGGTTCTCTGGTGAGAGCTAAATTCTCTGAAGCCATTTTCTCCCCTTCCTCATACTTTTACTTTTGTTTCTTTCTGACATATCCTCACCAAACAAATAAAAAACCCAGGAACTAGGCCAGAGTATCATTTTCCTATATTATCCAAGTCAGTTCAAAATCCTGTC
>JANIJG010023023.1:50978-61359 GCA_024611175.1 Megaceryle torquata
GCCTAATGAACTTCCCTGGATGTCAGGAGCGGGCAGTACTCTTTTTTTTTTTTTTTTTTTTTTAATTTTATTTCAATTTGTTTGTTTGTTTTGTTGTTTTCCTGTGTCATTGGGGTTCTTTTCAATTTTTTTTTTCTTTTTCTCAGGGTTTTGTTTTCTTTTCTTTTCTGAAACGAATGAGCACAGACCATGATCACTCACTTAGAGCAAAATACTCTCTTTCTCAGTCACTTATTTTCACAAAATGAAAAATATATATCCTGCCTGGATGACCAACTGCTGGAATTTAAAAGTGCTTAAAGACTTAGCAGCTGACAGATATTAAATTTTGCTTCCTTTTAGCCATGAAGACAGCAATGGAGCCTGACTAACAAGGGACAATTCACTGGAAAACAATATTAGAAAATATTCTATGAGTAGTTATAGCAATATTCTCTGTAGTACCTTAAAACTGTATTTCTTCATGCTTACCACCTTCCTAAACATTCCCCTCTGCCCCTAAACATGCAGACCAGTGTATCTCTATTGTCACCAAATATCAGAGCATATGGGAGAGCCAGTCACAAACTGTATTGCGAATAAATTACTTCTCTAAAGGGCAAAATCAAGGTCTTTTGTAGACTCCTCATTATTCAGCTTCTAGGGTATTTCTGGACTACGTGGAACTTGGGTGAGACATTCAGCATGTAAATGAATTTTGCATCCAAAAGATGACCAGTAAATTTCTGATGTTTCTTGGGTAGCTTTCTCATATTTGTGTGGTTTTATGCCAGATGGGCACATGGAAGTTCTGTTGCAGAGGTAGGTCAAGGCTAAAATGTTTTTTATTTCACTTGCTGTAGCTATTTGGCTGGAAAGAGAGTCATGGAGTTTGGTTCATGTTCCTCAAAATAACATTAGGAAACCTGCAATGTTGCCCTCAAAGAGAAGAGACTCCTAAAGCTATGGGAATGTCCTGTCTCATTCACAGGGGCAACACTTCTGAAGATGGTTATTTCTAATTAGAGGGGGGAGATCAGAAGATTGGAATTTTTGGCCTTTAGACTTTCGTAAACCAATAAATTTCTTTAATCTGTGGACCACATTTCCAGAAGTAGCCATTGGATTTGATACCTTAATATGCACATACACAGATATTTCTATGTCAGGGTAGAGGATAATTAGATTTAAGGCAAACAAGAGAATTTTTCCATGAAGAAAAAAAAAAATGTTATTTTTTTGTTCCTGGTGGTTTTGGAAAAGAAAATAAACTAATTAACTGAAGTGAATGTGTCTCCTGACTCTGTAGTGATGAGCTAGATTATACAGTAGGGGAGGCCTTTCTAAAATAAGAGCTATTACATGAAAAACAGCTATCCACAGATCTGAGAAAACTGCCTTCCATGTTGCTTCTATCCCAGCTCTGTCTCATTTCTGTACCAGGTACCAGACACTGAGTGAAACTCAGGGTACATAGTCCTTGTATAATAAACTATGTATATAAAGTTTGATATGATAACCAACATGTTAAATTTAATCAATATTGAATATACATCCTTAATGAAAATTTTTCCTTATGAGCAAAGGGAGTTTTCTTTGAGTGTTAGTGATATCATTGATATCTTAAGAGAGTTTTGAGAGAGCTAAGCAGACTATGGCTGCCATTCTTAAAAAAAAAAAAAAAAAAAAAAGTAGGAGGCTGCAATATCTGCAACTATGATAATTTATGAGCATCAAAAATAGATGTGAATATTAACCTTTGAGAATATATCACATATTACATATTAGGATGAAGATAGATGAATTGGTGTGGTAGAAGGCAAAAAATCGCTGTAACTATCAAATTATGCTCATGAAAAAGCAAATAACACTTGGGTTGAGAAAATGAAGGGGAGGTGAAAGGGAAACAATTTCAATTGCCCTTGAACTCACTGGGATCTGAGGGGCTGTACAGAATTTATAATTAACTCCTGTTTATTCAACATGAGTTAATGTTCATGCATGGGGCAGGATGCTCTCCCAAAATCTGTTCTC
The DNA here is from genome assembly GCA_024611175.1 of Megaceryle torquata. Taxonomy (NCBI): domain Eukaryota; kingdom Metazoa; phylum Chordata; class Aves; order Coraciiformes; family Cerylidae; genus Megaceryle; species Megaceryle torquata. The sequence continues at coordinate 52,992 of JANIJG010023023.1, forward strand.
TTTAAATATGTGGTTTTTAAAAGGAATGGGAAACCAAGAGGCCATCAGACTGCTGTGGGGGAAAAAAAAAACAGTATCCAGAGAGCTTATTAATGCTTGTCAGCAGAAATCAAGATGAGGAGCCAGCCTGGGCATGTTGCTGAAGTCTTGCCTCTGATATAGAGCCCTTTGGGGAATACAGAACCTGAGATAATTGTAGACACAGTATGACAATAGACTGCAGTCAATTGCAATTTAGGTCTGATGATCAATAGATATTTCCCTTTCTCTATCTTGATTCAATGTCTAATAAACAGAGGCAAAAAGATATTCTACTTCCTCTAAGGTTAGTGTGCTTCTGAAGTGGAAAAATATATTAAAACATCTTGGTTATTTTCTTTCCTATTGATTTTGCACTAACAAGGGTGGGCATGGGGGAAGTTGGAAATCTTTATGGTGGGCAAGGGCAAGAACTGTAGTACCACAGCTTGTTTCCAAGAGTAAAGATCCCTAGATATCTGAGGAGATATATAGGGAGAATTAAAAATGACTGGAGTCCAACACTGCAGAGACTTAAAAGGAGTTGGAATATCAATGACAGATGCTTAGTCGGAAATATTTAGTAGGAAGGATGAGAGATACCACTGGAGACTACCAGACGTAGACATACCATGTTAAACCATTCAAGAAATCCTAATTTACAGCCTTCTGTGGTGTCCCAAAACAAGTTCAAATGCTTGGAAGTGGTCTAAGGAGCTCATGAATGTAGGTTGCTCCTTCATTAGAATGGTCTATCAAATGACAGGCCCACCTAACCAGAGGAACTGCATCACAGTCAGAGCTTTGAATCTGAGATGCCCTGAAAGGCTGAGTTTCTCTCACACCCCTGTTTCCATTTGTGCCATGAGTTCCTTGCAGTGGAGTAACACAGTCAAATAACAGGTCTTCACTAATTTGCCCTTTTTTTGAAGTTGGACAGGGCTCTGAGAAACCTGTAGTTGAAGATGTTCCTTCTCACTGCAGGGAGTTTGGACAAGATGTCCTTTAACAGTCCCTTCCAACCCAAAGCATCTGATGATTTTGTGATTCCTAAAGGAAACCCTTTACCCCATGACCAACAGCACATGCTTACTGGCTGGCAATGATGTGAAATAGGTGGGTGGATTACAGCCTCTCTATCTCTATGGTAAATCCACCCTTGATGCTAACTAATCATTGGGCTTCCTTGTCATCCCAAACGTTGTTCAAGTCTAACCGCCTTTCTGTTTTCACTATGAGCACAGAGTAAGTCTGAGTGAATATTTACCTTCCGATAATTGCACAATATTAGTCCTTAGGGCCTTGGCTGACACAGGAACTGCAGTTAATTTTAATGATGTACTGCTACCCTGTAATTAGTTAAAAGTTGGCACTGGAATGGCAATGCAATTTGATTATTAATTACAAAGCAGTGTTTTTGAGTATGCTTTTGAAATTGTAAAGCAACTTGCCCAGAGTGTAGTTTGGGCAACTTATATTCTGGAGAGAAGAACAAACCCCTGTAAAAGAGCCCCTATCTTTTGCTCTTTTCTTCCTTTATTTATTTATTTAATATTTCAGACAGGCTCAGTAATCTATTCTGCCTGGAGATAAACACAACTTTCAGTTTCCTAAAACATCCTTAGATGCAAAGTGAAATGAATGTTGTGAGAAGGCCCATGGGGGATCTTCTGCAGGGCCATGTCTCCTGCTGAATTGTGGTCTCAAGATGTGAAGAAAGTTTGACTTTTGAGTGGTTCACACTGAAGTAATTGGGTGAAGAATAGATATTTCATGATAATGATCAGGTAAGGTAGCTGGTGTCCAGATATGTCATTATTGATGATCAAAGAACATCTTCCTGAATAGATCATGTTTTAGCAAATATTTTCTGTCTCATCTCTAGAACAGTAGATAAGAACAAAAGCTGATCTTTTTACCTGTTTTTTTCCTTAAGAGATTTCTATGTGAAAAGTTTATTTTCTCCTGTATCAAGTGGGTTTGTCAGCTAATTAAATTTTCTGTAAAAAATACACACTTCGTTTCTTCTCTTGTTTCTGTTTCCAGACACTGCTTCTTGCATCTCTTGAAAAAATTATCTCCTTTACGCAGGTATTTGAAGACTTCATGTTTGGAGAGCAATTTGATTGCCTGATCAGAAACTTCTAGACCTCAGGATGTTCCTCAAACATTCAGCTGTTAGCCAGAAGAGGAGGTTACCCCTATCCAACCTACCCTTGGATAGTCGTGACTAAATTGCTATGAAAATAACCCTGTGGACCTCCAGCTGACCTAAAGGATGTGAATTTGATATCAAATCCAACCTCAAGGCCATTGCTGCTATGCAAAGTAGAGACAGCTTATGCAATTGATCCTGAAGATGTGGAATTCACTGGGCTCTGTTCAAAGAAGATTGAAACTGCTCAAGTGGGGTACTCAAAATCCAAGTTCCTCTGTGATATAGGCCATCCAGCAGCACTTTGAATAGTTTATGCTTAAAAAACAGAAAGAATAATGCAATAATCTCAACTGAGTGATAAAAATTGTATTAGGATCAAAGGCTACAATCAATTCCTCAGGCTTCTTTCATCCACACATCCATCCTTCACTACAGTGGCTAAGTACTTCTCGATCATATTCTCAGGGTGACACTGTTCATGAGATATGGGTTTGTTCACCTAGAAAAAAAAAAAAAAGAAACAGCAGAAAAAAAAATATGATATTTTAATCTTTGGAGATGCTCAGAACTTGACTGGACAGGTCCCTGAGCAACTGGGTCTAATTCTGAATTTGGATCTAGCTTCAAAGGTAATCCAGCTTTGAGTATGGGGTGTGATCAGGCACTTCTGAAGTCCCTTCTGACCTTAGCAATCAAGTGATTCTTCTACAGAGAGTTATCAGAGTCTCACTGAGTTTTTAAGAGTAATGTTTGTGATCCACAGCCCTTGTGTGTCCTTATCTGCTTCTGTTGTCCTCTGGTAGATTCTGGATATCTGATACCTCCAGTCTGGTGGAAATTCATCTTTTCTGAGAACAAACAACACTGGTGGCACTGTGAAGAAACCAGGGTACTGCATTGTTAGTTTCTAAAGCAAGTGTATTTACTTTACTTTTGCCATCCTTGCCAACTTTTCTGATCCCCTCACATTTTATTCCCTCTAGTCATGTCTGGTGAGGTTTCAATGCATCCAATCCCAATTGCTGCAGCTTTCCAAATATATTTGTTTAGGGAAACAATATGCAGGAGGGTGACTTAAATGTTAATGATGTGAGATACATTTTTTTATATATAAAATCCATCTCTGCTTAATGATCTAGAGTCACTGCAGACTCCTGCTTAAGGTAGATAAGAGCTTGTGGCCCTCCTGGAATAACAGAGGATGAAGCAGTACTTCAATTAACAGTTACCTCAAATCTATGTGTTACTGAATAACAGAGGATGGATGCAATGAATTAAGAGATCAGAATAGCTTAGGGCTTCTCAACCTTTTCAGACCTTTTCTGCTTTTTAAACCTACTCATCCTGAAAAAGTCTCACTTGTTGGGGGTGAATCAAGATCATTTATACATCCTGAGGGCTGGATGCAAACCTAGGAAAGTCTGAATTTGCTCATCTGTCTGTATAAATTTTGAGGCATGTTGAGTATTCATTTCTAGACTAGCTTAGTGCTGTAAAATAGCTCTTGGTTCGTTTGCTTTCCAAATAGAGGAAAAGGCCAACAATGCTGAAGATAAAAGAATCACAGTCACAGAACGGTAGAGATTAGAAAGGACCCCTGGATATCATCAAATCCAACACCCTTGCCAAAGCTGGTTCGCACTAGGGCAGGCCGCACAGAAATGCATCCGGGTAGATTTTGAAAGTCTCCAGAGAAGGAGACTTCACAACGTCTCCGGGCAGTCTGTTCTAGGTCTCTCTCACCCTCACAAGAAATAAGTTTTTCCTGATGTTAAGGTGGAACTTCCTGTATTCCAGTTTTTACCATGTTGCCCCTTGTCCTATCACTGGACACCACTGAAAAATACCAACACTTCAAATATTTATAAATGCCAAGAAGAGCCACTCTCAGTCTTCTCTTCTCCATACTGAACAGATCCAGATCTCTCAGATTTTCCTCATCATAGAGATTGTCCCGTCCTTTAATCATCCTTGTAGCCTCCAACGGACCCTTTCCAATATTCCCTCATCTCTCTTGAACTGGGGAGCCCAGAACTGGACAAAATACTCCAGGTGTGGACTCACTAGTGCACAGTAGAGGGGAAGGAGACCCTCCCTTCACCTGCTGGCCACACTCTTCTTAATGCATCCCAGAAGACCGTTGGTCTTCTTGGCTACAAAAGCACATTGCTGGCTCATGAACAACTTGTCCACCGGGTGCATCTCTGCAGAGCTGTTTTCCAGCAGATCAACCTTTAACCTGTACCGGTGTAAAGCAATTGAACAGTTGCTGTAACTCGTACCTAAGATAGCATCCAACTGTGATAAACAAAGCAGAATGCACCTAATTTCATGAGGTGTATGAAAATCATTACATGCAGCCTGAAACAGCAGATTCAGTGAAAAACAAGCTTAGTTTATCTACACAGAGAAATTTTACCATGAGCAGCACCACAGATACCAAGTGGCAATAGCATAAACCAAAGAAAAAGCAGCAAATTGGTACTAATGTGCAGCAAAAATGTGTGCTTAAGTACTTTTGCTCTTCAGAACCATTGGACCGAAACAATTCATGTCCATTTTACAGCTGAATTCCTCAGCTTAAAAGAAAGATTTCAATAGTGATGAGAAATTTCATCTTTCCTCATAGATAATATTTAATTTAGAAATTTAGCCCTCAACGACAAACCATTAAGAAGCAAAAGGATTTTGATCCAGGTTGCATAACTGTTTCGCTCAACCCAAGCTGAAGGTTTATTTCAACAAAAGGAGTTGATTACTTTGGGTTCATTTAACCCAAGGGAGTGTTTATCCTGCCTCTACTAGTTCAGTTTATCACCTGAACAAGAGCAAGAAAGAAGCAAGAAAAAAGTTAATGTAAGCTCTTATATACAACCTCTGATTCACAACACAATCTGAAAACCACTGAAGTTTGATCTGTTGCTGCCCTAGGTCTTACCTGCAATCAGCAGTGTGGGTACTGAAAGGTATGTGACTGTTCCTCATTCCCTTGTTTCTTTTCTTATGACTAAAAGCATGGATCTGTGCTTTCCCTAAATATCTATTTTCTTGTGCTGCTTCTACTCTTGCATTAAATCCTTTGGAGAACTCAGACCCCCAGCAAAGTGCTCTTGCTTCCCCCCACCCCTGTCTTGCTCAATCATGTCAATGGAACAGACATAAAAAATTCATAGCCACTAATGGCTCGATTGGCTTCAGCTTTATGATCCAATTTGAAAGTAATCTCTTTTATTTTACTATTTAATGGGCCGATTTTAACAAAGTGTGCAAAGAGGGATGGGTAGAGGCAAAGCAGCACTCCCATAAACCAGGACTTTATTGGAGAAACTGTTCTTTGCTGGCTCTGTTGCAGCCTCAGGCCAGGTGGTGGCTGAGGAAGAAGACATGGTGGGTAGCATTAGTCCAAGCAGGGATAACTCTTGCTGGCAGACCAGCTGAGCCTAGGGCAATGTGAGGTCTGCAAGACTATGTGTAAGTGAGGCTAGAGTAGTGTCTTGGGCTTCATAGATCATTAGCAGTATCCCAGCACTGGGCAGGGTGTGTCTGTATTTCAGGAGGCCTGGAGCAGCCAGGAGTTTTGTCCTTCCCACACCTTATTTGAACAATATCCTGAATTCTCACCAAGGGCTATTCCAGAAGACCAAATAGGAAGCACATCCATGAGAAGTTGGCTGGTGGATTTTGGTTTTGCAGTGTCACTCACCCACATGCTGTTCACCAAAGAGTCTTTGGTGAACACCTTAGCCACAGATCCCAGTGGGCCCTGTGGGTCCTGTCAGATTTGTGCCCTTGAGCCATCCTTGTAACTTTTTCCTGCCAGGCTTCCCTCCTCCCCAGACTCCCCCCCCATCTTTGATTTTCTTTACAGACAGGGTCTGCATCCTGTTTTCCAAAACTCATCACCATGAAAATTTTACATGGAGGCTTCACTCCAAAGAGCATGGAATCCTAAACAAGCTCCTTTAGGGTTACTCAGGGAGGTGAGAAGGAGATTTTGCAAGTGACTCTGTTGCTTGCAGACTTTGCACAAAGAATGAAGTTCAGGACAAAAATGAAATGCTTTTCCTGACCATCTTAGATGCTGAGGGATTACAGAGTGGGATGTTCTGACTGTGTAATCACCTATGAATACACATGAATGTTGTTTTCACTTGACTAAGCTCTGTGCGTACTGGGAGGGAGCTCATATGCCTGCCCCTGTCAAATGGCTTGGATAGCAACAGACGTTGTGATAGGAACATAAGTGCAGCCAGCACACCTGAATTCAGCACACAAATATGTCTGAAAGGGTATTTCCTATAATGCCATAAAACATCAGCTAGATGAAATCCTACCTGGGAAATAACAAAGACTTGTGAAAGAGAAAATGAGTCACCTTGAGATGGACCATGAGAATTTGCAAGAACATGGGGGCACCTTTGGAGTGTAAATAGCAGTGGTCAAAACCTGTTAATAAATCAATAAACTTTGATTCTGAATGAGTTTAAAGTGAACTGAGCAGCTTTTTCCTTGCCAAAGGCACTTTGCAAGGCTACAGAACTCAAAGGCTCTTTGGATACTGTACTGCTGATATCATTCCTGGTATGTTCTTGGCCAAAGAACTCTATGTACTTTATCCAGTTGGATGTAAGGTGCACAGCAGAAAGAATGTGGAGAGGAGTAACCAAAATTCTCAGGTGCATGGTGGAAAAACAGTGGGAAAATTGAATTTGTGGCCATCACTGAAACAACACTCAGCACAGAATAGCAGGGAGCCATCAGCCTCCAACTCTCTTAGTTACTTTGTGCTTCCACTTGAAATAAATATTAAATTAACATCCCTCGGGCTATATTCTCTACAGTTCACCCCATAGGTGGGATGGGGCTCTATGTCCTTGCACTAATGACAACTTAATTGCTCATGCACAATGGGGCAGCTCTAGCAGTAATAATTGTAAGGCTTTAGTTTCAAGTAGCCCTAAGCCTGAGGTCAGCACTTTCTCAGCATACATGTAGGAAAATCCAAATTCAGTCCTTGTCTTGGCAGGTGCTTTCATACTTGAAATACTTGAACAGAAGTTCAGCACAGCAGTGGACTGAAAACTCTGGATGTTCTCAGCACTTCAAATTCAAACCCTGTCCACAAAATGTAGGAGAACACATGAGCTCTCACATTGTTAGACTGTTGCTGCTAGCCCAGCTCTGTGATGGAGACAATTTACTGAGATACCCATTCATGGATTAGGGCTTGCAAGTCCCTAAGGCAGGTTGCTTCGGTTGTTGCAGAAGGCTGAGAAGGCCTGGGATTAAAAATAAGGCAGAAGAGGATGAACGAACTGGGATCATACCAAGGCATTTCTATCCCTGTGAGAACTTCAGATGCAAGAGATTCTGCTCTGGTCTCAAAGCTCCTGTCTAGAGCTCCTCCATTTCTCCTGCTTTTCCTCTATATCAGTAATAGCAGCATCTTATGGTAATGACTTGTTGAGATGGATCATATTCCTATTTTGGTTTATCCATCAGCCTGTTGTCATCTAAGGGTCAGAAGGGTGATAACTGTCACCCCTGGTATTCACGTAGGAACCAGTGTCTTGCCTCAGAGTAGCCATAAAACCTTCAACTGACAGCGAATAAGGCAATTACATGTGGTGTAAGAAAAGCCTGTGAGGTCTTTATGTCTCTTGATTTTTAACATGCTGCCTCTGCAGACATTCATCTGGAATGAAATATGACGAACAATGAAGGAGATGCAGAGGAGGGGGGTGGAAATCCCTGTGCAGACACAGAGCCAAGCTACTTAGATCTACGGCAGCTCTCTTCTCGGAGCATCAACTGGGAACATTTGTTTCCTCTTTAACATCACCATTGACATTTCATTGTTACAAACCTCACTCCCTCCTAAATGTCTTTCTCTTTCAGGGAAATATTAACAGTAGCTGAGGTATTATTTACATCCCTGGAGCTTTTAGACTGGGAAACATGTTTGTGGGCAAGTTTGCTGTTGTTTTCTTCCCTAATACTTCAAGCCTATGAAGGGATCTCTTTTTCTCATCATGTCAGCTAAAAGTTGCCTTGTAAGCATTCAGTTATCACTTACTTAGGCTAAGTCCTGAAGTAAATTCCCCAAATCTTGGAGACATAGAAACATAGAAATGTCTGGGTTGGAAGGGACCTCTAGAGGTCATCTAGTCCAACCCCCCTGCTGAGAGCAGG
>JANIJG010023025.1:5250-26312 GCA_024611175.1 Megaceryle torquata
TATCAATAGGTAAAGGGTGAGTGTCAGGAGGATGGAGCCAGGCTCTGCTCAGTGATGTCCAATGATAGGACAAGGGGAAACGGGTACAAACTGGAGCATAGGAGATTCCAAAGGAATTTAAGGAAAAACTTTTCATGGTGAGGGTGACATAGCCTGTCCCAGGCTGCCCAGAGGGGTTGTGGAGTCTCCTGCTCTGGAGTCATTTAAAGCCTGCCTGATCACGTTCCTGTGTGACCTGCTCTAGGTGATCCTGCTCTGGCAGAGGAGTTGGATTAGATGATCTTCTGAGGTCCTTTCCTTAACATTCTGTGATTCTGTGATACCATCTTCTCACCTGTGGATAGACTGCAAACTTCATTTGTTATCAATTTCAAAATACAGCTTCCTAAACCCAATTAGAGGCTCAGTTCAGTCTTTTTTATTTTTCTTTTCTTTTTTTTCTTTTTTTTTTTTTTTTTTGAAAAAATAAAACCCACGAGAAACTGGGTACATAAATCAAAACAAGAAGTTCTTCTCCACCAGACAGCATCCTAGTCAGCTTCCATTTTGCTCTGACATATGATTTAAAGGGGAGTTAAAAGATAAAATCAAATAACTGGTGAATATTTATTAAAGAATTCTTAAAAATACCCTTGATATACACTTTGAATGAGACTGGTGCTTTGCAGCTGCCTGAACTGTAGCATTTACCATGCAAATATCAATAAAAACAAGGGAGAGATCCAGCAAAGGGACGGCAAATAAACATTATTGCCTTTCAGCTTTCTCTGAACCAGAGGTAGATTAGGCATTAAAGAAATGAAAAGTTAAAAATAACTTCCCTTTATAGAGTTTCTGTCAAAGGAGCAGCTCACTGAAAGCTTTTCTTGCTCAGGCAACTCATGATATGGTTGGCCCTAGAGAGGACTATGCCCATGAGAAGAAGTCTCAGGCAAAGAACAGCAGCTCTGGTTTCAGCCACATGCAATGGCCAAAGGAGGGCTGCAAAAGCCTCCCAGTGGGGAGGGTCTTGGTATCCCCTGTGACAAAAAAAAAAAAACCAACAACTACACCATTTTCCATCTTAGTTTATGAACAGCCACGCTGGTTACACAGAGATGTTCTAACAGATGGAGCAACCAGCTGGAAGTTAGATACTCCTTTCCCTGTAGCTGGACACATACAGAGCTCTATTAAATTTTAAATTTTAATCAGAGAATGTCAAGTTCAAAATTAGACTTAAACCTCTGATTTTAAGGTCTGGGGAATGAAATATACTCTCAGTCATCAATGCCCTTTCTCTGAAGGAGAGGGAGCATCCTTCCTGCCTTAAAAAGTGGGCACATGCGCAACTCCTTTCCTCTCCGTCCCTCATAAAACACAGGAGGTCCATGTGAAAGACTGGGAGCAGGATATCCCACAGCAAGGCCAACTCAATGATTTTCAAGAAGAAAATAAAATTAAAAAAACACCAGACCTAAGGCTTTCATAAGTGAAACCTTAACAAGTGTAACTCAAAACGCATTTCCTGCTGCTGACAAGTCGTTGCTGTAAATTCCAACGTACTCTCGTATAATGCAAGACCGGAGAAACACCTTTCTCAGACCCTCACCCCATGGGACCGATGGACCCAAAACCAGGAGAGTTAGGGTCAGCGTGAGGCTTTTTGGTAGGTTTGCAAACTCCTAGCAGCTCCTACACCACACAAAATCTGCGCTGGATATGTGGGTAGCACTAGGCATGTAAGAAACATCCCTGTGGTCATTACACTGACAGACACGGCTTTTCTAGGTAAAATAATTGCAGCTCTCCACACCATGCAGTATCTGCTAAGTAGGACCAGAAGAACCCATGGAGACTAAAGAAGCTCTCAAAAATCCCACTCTGAGCCCTGACACAGCCCTGCTACACCCCGCCGAGTCCCTTCAGTCCTTTTGATTCAGGATTTGACACAAGGACAAATGAGATGTGTCCATCCAACGGGCCACGCGCTCTGATAATAAACTAACCGGCCATGAAGCAATCAAAGGATGTTTCGTACAACACAAACGCGCCTGGTTTTATTACGCAGATAAATAGGTTGAGATAGGATCCACCTCAATACTTATTTATGGTTTTATCGTAAAAGTTAACAACGAATACTGTTCCAAATTTACATGCTCTGCCTTCCAGTTTACCAGTGAAGGGCAGGGATGTAATTTATAATTACTCCTATGTTACATTTATTGCTAATAAACCAGATTTTTTTTTTGTTTGGCTTTTTTTTTTTTCCCACATGTGACTTCATGAAGGCTTTGATGATTGAAAGAACCATTTAGAACAAAACCTGTCATTTAACCTCAAAATACACATTCCTCATATCTTGAAAATCCTATTAAAAAAACCAAACAAACAGAGGAAGGAGGTTAAAATGTCATCTCTCCCTACCCTCCAGACCATTAAACAAGCAGGTGGGCAGACTTAGGTCACTCCACCTCTTGGCAACTCTTTTCTCCGACCCGGTTTGTCAGCAATAGTCCTCCTCCGATGCTCAAGCCCAGGGGGGCCAGGGTTTATTTAAGCACAGCACACGTGCCAGTCCGCCTTCCTATTCATCACACCATGGCATGAAGTCTCCTGATAGTTTCTGTTCATTTGTCCATAGACTCAAAAAAACTGTGGAAAGCCTGAAAGGGAGATCGGGAAAGGTTAATTGGTTTCGTGGACCATCTGTTTGTGCGGTGAATAAATGCTTAGAATAATGTGTAACAAATAGCGTCTACAAGGATTAAATAAATCAATTCTGGGGATTAGAAATAACCTATGGACTGTGTTAATGGAGCAGGAGTCCGTGTAACAAAACCAGCCTTACTGAGCTGTAGAGTTTGTGACCTTTAGGGGATAGAGAACCAAGGTTTCCCGGGAAGCCTGAGGCAAAATAGTAAAGTAAAACAATTAGATGGACAAGTAAAACTTCAGGAAGTATCTCAAGGAGCACACACAGAGGACAGAGATCGGTGCCGCTGATTCCAAAAAGTAGTAACAAGCCTGCAATCTCTTCTGGCTTTTTATTTTCTCTTTGACCCGCCCCACATTGAAGCTGTACTTTAAGAACTCCAATACAGATAGTTAACATTTTCAGGTTTTCATGTTACTTTTCCCCTCTTCTCTTATCCTTTCCTTTCAGTTCTAGAAGAGTTCAATGAACCTCACTGAATATGACTCCTTCCCAACACAGACTGTGATCTTTGCAAACCAGAATCACCGAGACATTTCTTGAAACAGAATTTTGATTTGATAACCTCTGATGTATTTGAACAACTGGACAACAGAAGTCTTGCACAAGTGTCTAAATAACACTGGGAAGTGCCCCCTTTCGGACACACTACATCAGTTAGGAACAGTCATCAAGCCTTTTGGTGAATTGGGATTATTATCTTTATCTATAGATATTCACCAGCAGCTGTAGATACAAAGCATTGGAAAAAAAACCAACCCAAACCAACAAAAGCAGCAAACCTGTAATATACCTAAGTCTCCTACCTTAAATTCCATTGAACATATTTACCTCAGTGCCAGGAGAAGAACACCTGATAAACAGGAGATCCTGAAAGCTGCAGCACTCTCAAAATTAGGAAGAACAAAGATGGCTCTTTGGTTGAAAGGCCATTTCTAAAAATCTCTGAGATTTCTTATCTGTTTAAACCAATTCTGAACAATCAAAACATTACATTGTCTATACTGAACCAGTAGAAATTGCCCCACACCCAGCAAACTCCAGAAAAATCAACAACTGGCATTATTTTAACTTTCTTCTGATGAAATTGCCAGACTGCTGGTTGTTGCAGAAATAACACCACACTGCTTTGTGTATAAAGTTTTCCTGCCATAAGCAAGATCAACCTTTACTTACAGCATCCTGCAGGTGTTACTTCAACAATACCATAAAGACACACTTGAATTCTTGTTTAATCAGCAGAATAGGGATGTGTGCCATCAGCCCTCTATATACATGGGCATGAAAACTGCTGCTCAAAGGAAGATCTCCAGTAGAAAATCTACACCAAGTAGTTCATTTTAAATTTTGCCTCAAAACCCTACTGAATCTAAGTCAAATTTCACACCGAAAGGAGTCGAAAGGTCTGGGCTCTGGTAGCTGCATTTGAGGTTAAGTGAGTTTGAGGGCTAGTGAGTGCCACAAAAGTCTCTTAGTAACAGCAGTATTAAAAACCCCTTCTATTCTAACTGCGTGATGATACCACACGGCCATGTAATCAGCCCCACTGGACAGGACACATAAGAGGAGAAAATTAAGTGGAATGTGTCTTCAGAGGACAGCACGTCTTTTCTCTTGAGCTTCCTCAGGATTTACAGTTGGTATGAATGGCTGCTGTCTTAGAGTTAAAATGTATTCACACAGAAGGAATCTTGTAAAATTAAGAGGAGGAAATAATTCAAATGCATGAGGAAAATCTCAAGGAAAACCAGCAAGCAAAAATCCTTCTGGGAAAGAGAAGAAATCTACTGACAGGATTCATATTAGAGAGCTTTCAAGTCTATTATTTTAGCTGAACTCCCATTGCTAATGCAGATAGAGGAAAAAGCTCAGCAGAGATGGATCTTCTGGCAGAGCCACAGATGAGCTACAACAGGTCTTAAAATACATCTTGTTTCCTCCTAAGAGATTGTCCACTCCTGTACCCAAAACCACCCTGAGTCACGGCACGGGGCTGGGGAGCAGGAGAGCCCTGACTGCTTCCCTCTGGATTTCATTCTCAAAACCACAACTATCACGCAAAAGGTATAATATTTTAATACAAATTATGTAGAATAAGAAACATAAATGCAAGCTTTTCATCAGAAGACTTCATTAGTGGAGTTCCATCTCAGTTGGGACTAGGTATAACATCTTGTTGAAGAACAACACGTGGTGGCATATTCATAAGACACTCTACGTCCTAAACATCCTTGAAAAGGAAAAGAAAAATCTGTAACAGGGAGGAATGAGCCACTTCTTTCAAATGAAAGAAATGCCTAAACTTTTACTTTTTATGGGATTTGAAAACAACGTTAATCTGAAAAAGGTTTTGCTAAACTACCTGGATGAAAGTTGTGGCCTTCAGCATGTGGGTGTAGACAGTAATGGGAAAAAAAAAACCATACATAATATTTTATTCTGAGGTTAGTCTTCCAGGGTGGGCCCAACTCGGTATGAAGTGATTGTACCAGTTTTTAGTAGAACTATGGGGCACTGTGGGATGGGTTTCCTCACTAAGAAGGATGGAATAGCATTTGAAACAGCATCCATACAGGATCTCGATGAGATGGTTTGGTAGATTGGCAGATGGTTGATACAGTTCAGCAGGTTTTGCTTAAAAAAAACCCAAATAAATAATGTTTTGCTCAATATTGTCATAGAAAATTCCACACCAGTCCTTGAAAACGCTAACATGAAAAGATGAATTTAATAAAAGGCACTTTACAAGTTTAAGTGACAAGCTTAGATCTCCGATACAACTGTATCAAGAACCATTAGCTCAGAAATACATACAAATACACAGTGAACACGTTCTGAATGTAGGCAATGATTGATGATTAATGATCAGTTTATTAGATGTGACAGTAGCTAATGTAGTGTCTCTAGCTCATGCATTGCTCAAAACATTGCAATTTCACTGTAAACATGAGGAAAAATAACGGCATGTTGCCTGGTTTCATGATTTTGCCCTTGTGAGCACTCCCACTTGCAAGGCATCTCTTCAGCCTTACAGGACCCAGCAGCCCACAGGAAAGCTTTGCTCTCCCAGCCAATTCCATCATTTTCTCTACAGAATTTCCTCTCCACAACCCAAGGGCAACCTGTCTGACAAACAACCTGTATAGGCTCTAGCGTACACTACGCTTATTTCCCACAAGCAATAAAAATTAGTCCTCCCCCCTTGTTGTTTGGAGCTTATAATGAAACAAGCACCCGTGGCAGTAGCTACGGAGTCACCTTGGTACGAGCGCACCACCTTCTCCTGCAAATCCAGAGATAAGTGACATCCTGCTCGTGCACAGAAACCTACACTCCTCGTCAGCAAGCTTTAGATTTACTGATTCCTTGTCCAGAGTTGTGCCAGAACTATTGATCCCAGGAGTAGCTGTAACCTTTGGAAATGATATTTCTCAACAGCACTCAGCAAAGAGAGTGAAGAGGATTTCAAAGAATCAGAAGCCTGAGAAATCCAGCATGAGCACAGAGACCATTTTTAAGTGGATATAAAAAGGCATTGCCTTTAATATGAATTACATCCTTTTGCCCCGGCAATGAATCGATGGAAGCTTTGCCTCTGGAAACAGAGCTTGACCCTGACTTTTTGGTGTTTCAAGAGTTCCTTGAATCATCTACCCGAAGGCCAGTCTTCCTTTTTTAATAAACCATAAGAATAGAAGATGCATTTGAAACCCAGGAAGTTAGACAGTTCCACAAATACATGCTGGGAAAGCCTCTAGTTGTACGTGACACTCCACGCAGCCCGTTGGAAACATACTGTCAGTGCAGATCCGCACTGCTCGAGCTGCAGTCAGAAGATGAAATAAATCTACCTAACCAAAAGTGATGGGATTTTTCTTCAGAGTGTATTGAAAGAAATAAACCCTGATAGAAAACACTGTATCTTGCATGCTTTTAAAACAGACCTCCAGGGATTTATAATTTATTTGTGTTAAGAAAGGAATAACTTAGAAAGAAACACCATGTTGGATTTCCGAGCGCTGTAACTTGCAGAGAAAGATGGTGTCTGATTATCCCACTTCAGGAAAACTCTTGGTGTGAATAATGAGAGGAATCTAATCTTCTGCACTTAATTGCTGGACGTTAACGGTACTAATGTTTGATGGCACCTTGCAAAGCAGCTCCCATCTGCCTCGATTCTGCACTCCAGGTAACTCCCTGATTGCCAGTGCTTTACTAACCGCTCTCCCCCTGCTTCTGCACTGCAGAATAATGCTGCCAGAACATGGAAGATACTCAGCGGCCTCTCCATGCAAAGATAAACTGCCAGCTGTAATATTTGCACCAAATGATACAGCAAAACCTCCAAGGACCCCCATTTTAACACATTTCCTATCTGATTTCATCTTATTTACGAGCTTAACTTAAACCTCTCTGTCCTCATTGAATTGGTTTTGCTGATGTTTAAGGATGTTGTGCAGGAAACCTCAAGGCACATGGTCACCTCTTAAAGCAAATATCTTTTTTTAAGCTGGATATATATACTTGGGGTGTTTGAATAAACATCGTGCTTGTATTTATCCTAACTGGAATCAGCAACATTACGCACCATAAACTCATTATCACCCACCTACTCTATCTGCTTACCTACTTCTGCAACCTCCAGAACTATGAGTATGTGTTAGCATCTCCCAACCTCATCCTCCTTTGATACAAATCCTGGGACCAGTGCAGCCATACAGGAATAGACCAGATTTCCTAGTGCTCCTGTATGCCACTGGAAGTCATAGAATCACAGAATGGTTTAGGTTGGAAGGCACCATAAATATCACCAATTTCCCACCCCTCTGCCACGGGCAGCGACACCTCCCACTAGATCAGGTTCCTCAAAGCCCCATCCAACACAATCTTGAAGTCAAAGACCTTCTTTCTTTCTGTTTATGGTTCAGGTGTTTGTTTTTGTTTTGTGGTGGTGTTGTTTGGTTTTGCTGGGTTTTTTTTTTTTCCTTCTGTCATTTACCCTTTGGAAATATAAACAGTCAACCAGAAGATTGCATAGAAATTATCCACAAGACATGAATTAACGAACTGATGTTCCTGGGGTTCAAATGTGGGCTCCCAAGCATTCAGATTTTGCAGCAAGAGATAATAAATAAACTGCTTCTGGATCATGGAAACAGCCTGCCCAGCCCTTCCCAGGAGAAGTTATTTCAAAAGTTCTCTTCATAAATTCATTTTTCTCTCTTGGCAATTACGTGGCTCCTTTTTATTTTACCTACAACTCATCAAAGTTAAATAAAGACATATTTTGCATCTGTTGCCTATATACAGAACTAGTTACATGTCACTATCTTGCCATCTGAGTTAGTTCAAAACAGAGCCTACACCACTGAGCCATTCCCCAGCGACACTCCATGTCCAAAGACCAGCCTTTCTTCCCTGCCAAATCCTAACAAAATAACTGTAGAGCACAAACAGAGCTCCCCAAGTTCCTTCTGTTCCCGATCGGAAGAATGCATCTCATTTGGCAGGTTTCAGTATTCCAATCTGCCAGGTAAAGTCTCCTTTCTAACAACAACGAAGGACAGACCCTTTCAGAAACCCCTTTCATAAAAACTCTTGGTTTTCAGTCTGCTTGTACACAGGCCATTGGGATTTGGAGCACACTCTACACAAAAGCAGGCAAGCATTTTATTTAGAAAAAAAAAAAAAAGTGATTTCATCAGAGTACCCATCCACTTCGAATCACCTCAGTCACAGATGCGAGCCACAAGCTTGCCACCCTTTTTTGGCATCAGGTTTGTTAGATTTGCTTTATAACCCACTTTTATTTCTATTTTTTTTATTTAGTTGGGTATCTTTTTCCTCTCTTCTCATCTCCTTTCATTCCTCTGAGCCCAGGGAGCAGCACTTCAGACGGTAGCATTGGCTGTGAGCCCACAACAGTAAAATCTATTGGGTTTCTTCATTTCCTGGGCATAATTTTTCTTTACTCCTTTCCATTAGATGGACTTTTTGTTTTCACCTCACCTCATTCCTGATTGCAATGCTCCTTTAGTAAGACACTACAAGCAACCTGTCTTTGGTAACTCAAAAAAATAAAAATAAAATAAATATTCACTTCCCAACAGTTTTGCAAATTTTTGAAGGACACTAAAGACCAAAAGTAAGTTACATTCCTCAGGACTGCTTCTTAAGACGTAACCAAATTATCTTAAGAGAGGCATAAGAACAGAAGCTGCAAAACTGATTTTGACTTCCATCAAGTCAAGATGAAAGAAGAGGCTGAAACAGCCCACGACAAGCCAGAGCAACACCTACATACCTGCAGAGACTCATCCACTCTCTGGGACACCCAAACACCAGACCCAGGTTTAAGTTTGCAAAAGAATCACACTTTTTTCCTGGAGCAGAGCACAGGACCCAGGGGAGGAGAATGGGAAGTGACATTGCAGGGAGCTAAGCATGTCCAAAGCTCAGGATAGGAAGCCTATAGGTAACACTAAACCCATAGCTGAGGCAACTGGTGCCCACAGAGGGATGGAGAGGAGTAAGAGGGGGTAAAACCAGCTACTTCCAGTTTTCTGGTTTCCATAAAATTTTATTCAAAGGTCCAGGTTAAACTGGATCTCCTGAAGAGACCTCTTGGGGTAGCGGTCACAGGATTAAATCAAGTTGTGTTTAGGCAGCAGTATTTGCTTAAACCCACGCTTCCAAAGTAATTTCTTTTAATGAAACTTCAATCTGAGTAAAACAAAGATTTCAATATTCTGCCTACAGATCACATTGTGCAAAACCCCCACATTTATCTTGCATAATGAAGGGGTTTTTTTTTTAAAAATCCATTTCTATCTCCCAGTGAGAAGAGATTTCATACATCCTTTCCACACATGTCAAAAACTGTGAAAGGATGGGGATTTTTTTTTTCTTTATCCTGTGTATTATTAAATGTAATAGTCAGCCACCTCTAGAACCCATCATTGATTGAGATAAATGAAGCTATTTAAAAAAGAAAAAAAAAAAAAAGGCCTAATGAAGTCTCTTTGGTGCTTCTGAAACAGGGCAGTAAAGATAAATGAGAAACAATTTCTTGATATCCATTATTTTAAATTACAGATATCAGCCCTGATGCTGCTCTCAAGGTTTATGGAATTTTCATAGAATATCATCAACTTCTACATTCCACACATGTACTTGAAACCTCAGACCAACATGTTTTTCTCCAGTGTCAAGTTGAAAAGGTGGAGATCATCTCCGCCACACCGGGAGACCACAGGAAGCCGACCGACGCCGTGGCTGAGCCGCGCACTCGGTGGCAGGGGGGGACATCAAAAGGCAAAGCTTCACCTTTGCTCTCGCTCTTTATTTGCCAGCCCAAGTACCTGGGACCATCCTCGTTGCAGATTTAGCTTGGTCATTACCTTTCTCTGGAGAAGTAGTTTATCCCAGCACTAGATTAAGTAGCCAGTGTTGTCAATGTTTTGGGAATTAATAGGGAAGGGAAAAAAATATATAAAGAAAAAAAAAAAAACATAAAAACATCAGGGCCTTAAAATGTTATTACAGGATTAAAATCCAAATGATTTTTCTGTTGCTTGCTCTACAATTTACCTGGTGCTCTTTCTACTCTCATTAAAAGCCTATAATACAAACAAACCACAGGCTTCTCTCCTCAAACCCAGGATCTACACATCAAACCCAAGTGAAAGGACTCAGTATTTCCAGCTGGCCAGGCTCTGCCCACAAAGGTCATTGATTTTGAGCATGCCCCAGAGATGGGCACCCCATGAAATGGGCACTGTCGCCCTATGCCTCCTCCCACTGCCCAAACCTCCCACCCAGGCATAGGAGTATAATCGAGTGTCTAACTCAAAACAGAGATCCTAATTCATTCCTGAGTCATTCCAGGTCCCCTTTTCTCTCTAATTGCTGAGGATTGCATTCAAGAGCTGGCAAGCAGCACGCAGAACCAGGGGCTCTGCCTCACACCCACTGGGGGCTGGTTTAGGGACCACACAGACGCCAGTGAATCCTTACCTTGTGACTTCCCTGCTTCTTCCCTCAAGGGACAGCCCACGATGGCTCCTGCTGCTGCCCTCAGCCTAAAAGCCTCCTCGTTTCTCCTCCTCTGTATTGCAGACATGGAGCAAGACTTGCAAATACCTCAGCAATTGGGAGAGAGTTAATGACACAGCAGGAGGATGCCGTTGGATTCGTCTCTTATGGTTTTAGTATTTGCTTTATTACATTGGTATGGGGGTAGCAGAGCTGCTACTGGGTAATTTAAATTTAATCATTTATTTTGACACTTTTAACTAGAATGCCAAAAATACCTGCAACTGAGAAGCAGCACTTTATTGTGTGCTGCCATAAATCTACATTACAAAAAATACTCTTCTTCAGTCTACTTTGATTTATCTTTGCGTAAGAGCTCTCCAGAATTGCATAACAAAACAAAATACTGCTTACATTTCATATGGCATTTTATCTATAAACTGGAAAAGGATCTAAACCTCATTATTATAATCTCGAAAAATATTGAATTTTTAACTTCATAGCATTTTATAAGAACTTGAGAAATAAGAACTTCATCAGGGCAAGGCTAAATTGAGGACTTTATCGTACAGAATCTTTTGGATCTAAAAGCATTCTACGTGGTAGAAAATAAAATGTTGTTCTATTAAATGTAACCCATTCCTTAATGTTGTCCCTTATTTCACTTGGTCTGTCTGAAATCCTGAAAGCGGTGGTTGTGGTGGCCTTGCTTTTTATTTTAATCCTTGCACACTCAGCTGGGTATCTGCTGCCTCTTGCATAACCTTCCCAAAGCTCATCTCATTTTGGAAGTTAAACCCTGGATAGAGGTTTCTTTAGTTTCTTAAGCTCTCAGTGCCTTGCAAAAGGCTGGTGCTCTGAGCTGCTGACATCTGTTTCATCTCCCGTCTTTTAATTGCACAGACTACTTAGAGATCTCAAATGAGATAAAGCAAAGCAGCACCTTCCAGAGCAATTCCTACTAAAACAGCTGACAAAAGCAGCCCCCCATGACCACGGCAAATTCAACTGTTTCCAGTGACTCCATCATACGTAGACCTGATACCCAGGCAGGCTGGGTGCACATGTTGTGGCTGTACCTGCTGCCAGTGTTGCAAGCAGATACAGGCGGGACAGAAAAATCTGGTATTCAGCACATCCTGGCCACATAGACTCAAGGATTTACAATAAACTGGGGTTGTAGCAGCAGAGTCTGCGTGGGGAGGGACAGGAGAGAACAGAACAATATTGGTGGTTTACTTTGGGTAAAGTTTACTTTCAAGGTCCATTTAAGTTTACTTTCAAGTAAACTTTTTAAAGTTTACTTTTAAGGTCCATTTCTAGAAGGAACCTGGACATGGAATTAGCCACTGATGTATTATACAATAAGCCCTTCAGCAAAGATCTTCAGCCTCCCTTTCTAGGGGATGACATAGATTATTCTTCTTCCTCTGCACAGCACTGAAAGCACACTCTGGGTGTGTGCACTCAGACATGGTGCATCACACCCAGCTTCTCCCCACATCTTGGGAAGGCTTCAGACAGCCACCCACCCTACAGCACACACCACTTCAAAACCAGGTCCCTTTATACTGGGCTTTTCACTAGTAGCTTAATCCCAAAACATCTAAAGTAATCTGGAAAAGCAGAGTGGTTATGTACCCTACATACACTATATACGCTGTGGTCTTCTGAATGCTTCACAAGGAAAAAGCAAAAACCAACCAGCCAAACGTTAAAAAAAAGTAATCAAAAAAACCCCATAAACCACCAAAAAAGTAACCAAACCAAAAAAAGAACTAAAACCTCAAACCACACACACATCATAGGCAATCTTCAGGCTACTTTTGTAAAAATTGTCAGAGTCCAGTGGCTTTCCACATCCACAGATTGAATGAAGCAGGATTTGTATTAATCTGGCAGTTTCGTGGTCATGGAAGAAAGATAAATTGCCTGTGTTTCAGTGCTAAAATTTGTGTCAGTGAAGTGGTTAATGTTTTAAGAAAAAGAAATCAGTAAATGAGAGTTTGTAACCTCCTGCCTGATCAGGAGCTGGCTGTTAAAGATGCATCTGCTGGAGATGCACACAGGGGGAGGCACTGAACCAGCTCAACATTTAAGCAGAGGAGCTCTCACCCTGCCGCAGGAAATTCAAGTGTTTCCAGCACTGGAGGGACCCGTTGACTTTACTCGGTGGGTTGCCTGTACTTATAAGCACTTTATCAAGAGATTTGCTTTACTCCCTACCCCCCTTTTTTTAGTTATTAAAGAGACATGTGATTTTTTTTTTCTGTGTCCAGTGATGCAATCAGCAAAAAATCAGCACTGAACAGAGGCCATGTGCCTACAGAATACATCACCCAGGAGTCCTTCAGCATGTGCTCAACTCCAGACAAGGCAGGAGCAGCAG
This sequence comes from Megaceryle torquata, assembly GCA_024611175.1. Classification (NCBI taxonomy): domain Eukaryota; kingdom Metazoa; phylum Chordata; class Aves; order Coraciiformes; family Cerylidae; genus Megaceryle; species Megaceryle torquata. Next base: position 18,369 of record JANIJG010023025.1, read on the forward strand.
GAAAGCCACAGGCACAGACCAGAGACCCCAAGAGCCTCTCATTCCCTCCTAACTCAGAATGGTCTTGGGGTGACCACCCTCTAACCCCCAACCCCTCCTACTGGCAACGGGGACACTCAGAGTTTCACAACCATCCCCTGCCACCCCATCGTTATTCCCACCTCACAGACAAAGCACCCCAATGTAAAATGAAAAGGCTGTTAACACACTCTGGGGAAGGAAGGGAGAATTCTGTGTTTTCAACTGCAGTTTGCAAGTTTGATATCACTAAGGCTGGGCACCAGGGCACAGCAACCCCTGGGCATTGTGGTGAGCAGCCAACATGCTCCTGAGACATCCAACATCTATAAAAAGCATCCCATTGACTTCAGTGGGTTTTGATTAAGCATACAGAGTACTATAAGAAAATAAAAAAGCCCAGCCCCAAAGGATCTCAAGACTTTACTAGATTTAAATAAAACAAATCTGTATGTTAAGGAAGAACAGAAAAAGGAAGCAACAAATTCACAAATAATGATTGGTCTATTAAATATCATCAGATTATGAAATGTTGATCCACCCTACAACATCTTCAGAATCCCAGCTGTTTGAAACTGTCATGAATAGAAATTAATATAAATAAATCCAAACCCAGCAATCAACAGATGAATTTATTTCCTTCATGGAGTATTTGGAACTAAGCAATTAGGAGAGAGACACAACTTAGAGCAAATGGAGAAGGATCTTGAAGTATCTGTCCCCAGTAAGAGACTTTGTATTTCCATCCCAGAAATATATATCAGGCCATGTCCTTAGCTGGTAAAATGTGATGTTGTCTCATTGATTTTAATAAAGTACAGCAGCTTAAGGACTCTGGGCCCTTTGGCATAATCCTTTCATTCCTCAGTAAATCTAAATAAATTCCACTGATTTCTGCGGAGCTGCTGATCTGCCTTTGGCTAAGCACGGGAAAGCCAGGACCTCTCTTTCCGAGGGATTATCACTGCCTTGTAAGTCATAATAAGAGATTTTAACATGATCTGCAGAGAACAGGAAGCACTCTCCAATTCTTCCTTTTCCAGGTGCACATTGTCCCCACACCCACATGCTGCTGACCCTGTCATCCAGCAAATGCTCCACTTGCTTTCCACGAAGCTCCATCTCCCCCTCCCTTCACTGCCAGTTCCTTCTCCACACCAAGGCCTCATGAAGGAGTCCAATTCTGACTGTTTTTTCCCCTGGATCTGTGTTTCCCTAGATCCCTACTCATGATATATCACTGCTAATCAAGATGCTGCCTGCCTCCTATGGCTCTTCTGAGAAGTTATTACCCTTCCCATTCATCACCGAGTCGAGTTAATTCAGGCAATCTTCCTGATCCATGGCCTTGCGCACTCAATTGCGATATTTCACGTGATATGATATTTCTCTATAATAATAGTTTCACCCTTTGAAGATTCAGATAAAGGACACCAAGGTATTTTTCACCAAGGTATTTTTCACTAATTAACACTACAATAAGATTCAACATCCCTTCTCTGTAGCCAGGAAGAGAGGAGCTACTCTGGCAACACCATCTTTGACACATGGGGATTGAAGGAGTGCGCAGAGGGGAAACAAATCAGAATTTCCATTTGGCTTCTCTTTTTTTTTTTTCCAAGTGTTTTGAACCTGAGCTGTAAAGATGTTGACTGCTTTGTTTTCTAGAAATATTGCCTGCAATGAAGGTAGGGCTGGGAAACCTCTGCAGGAATCTAATCCAGCTTTCTGTGCTGGCTGGGGAAGATGACTTCACACCACTCATCCTTTGTTTCCTCTATGGGTAGGGTGTGGGAGTGAGGAGGGAGAGCTGCTTCCCTCCTTCCCCCACCCCCACAGAAAAAAAAAAAGCACAGAAGTTGAGCACTGTTGGTGCTCAAATCTTTTTACAGCAACCAGAAAGTTCTGTGTTTTTCAGAAGGTACGTACTGTGCTTTAACATTTGGATTAAAATGCATTGGGGGGGTGAACCAACCAACCAACCAAAACAAAACACCAAAAAACACAACCACAAACTAATACCCAAGGGCATTTTAAAGTTAATGGAAGGCAATGTAGGCACCTTGATCTGCCTAGGAAAAGAGACAGTCTCCATTTGTAGCCATTCAAAATTTTCCACTGCTGACACTAACGCAGAGCACCAAGGTTTTAAATCTTATGGACATCTGAACATGCTTCAAACCTGCACAAAACTGCATTTGGAACAAGATCAGGTAAGTGACTTGGGAATACAAGTCACAGTCTTCTGGTAAGCACCTACTAACGTGAATTTTAAAAAATCAAAACAGATCCTATAGCAAAAGTCAAGAAGCTTCTGAGGTTCTGAAAAATCATACATCAAAATGAATGGTCAACGATGGGATGCCTTCGGGAAGCACTGAGGTGTTCACCATTTTGCCCTTACACCTTTGAGCTTCAAACACACATTGGAGACAATCAGGACTGAAGTCACAGAGTCATTCTGAAAATAATGGACGTGTGAATTAGAAGGAGAGGTCGTATTTGGGCAAAAACTCAATTAACCATGGCAACAGGTAAAAAGAGAATAAATGGGAAGAATCAGAAATCAATTACATGCTCATTTATCCAGTTTCTTGCTTTCTGCCCACCCTCAACTTTTCTTCCTTCCTCAAATAACATCAGTTCGCCTCTGCAGGGCTGGAGAAAGAGAGATACCACTAAACTCAGATTTATATTCGAGCCAGCAAATAAAACTAGACTCTTTGGCATGCACTGGAACTGCAAGAACTTACCCCAGCTCAACTATTTGCAGGCAGCGACTCTGTTAAAAAGAGCGATGCTGATGGAGGCAGTGCAGGAAATCACCTCCTGCGTCCCAACGCGGAGCATTACTTTTGTAAATTACCAAAAGACACAGTGGCTAATAGGATCAGGACCCGGAGCGCAAGAGAAGAAGAGAGAAAGGACAAATGAGTGATGTCTAATATAAAGTGCAGTTTTGTTTGCTCTTGAGCACCTGAAGGCAGCTCACTGCTTCACAATATTGCCTGCATTTATAAGGTCACGGGGTTCTCTCCTAACACGGTTACAAGAGTGCAATCGCCATTAATTTCAATAGAAGTCCAAACATGCAACAGCAGCAGAATAAGGTCTTAAAATTCCACCTGTCCTGCAAGATATTTATTGTTCTAGAGGGTGAAATCCACCGCAACACACAGTTACTCTTAAAAGCCAAGACGAGAAAGAGATTCTGCTTTATCTAGCAAAGTCAGTAGAAACATAGCCTTTCCTGGAGTACTGAGTAGGGGCTTTAGAGAAGGTGAAGAAATGAACTCAGCTGACCTAAAAAAGAAAAGATAAATCACTCCTTCAGACTGCACTTTCCATCGCTCCCCTCTGGACAGCTATCCAGCACAGCTTGCTTCTCAGCATCGTTGTCCGGGTATAGACCCTGTGTGGTGCTCCCTTCGCAATGCCCAGCTACCCAGTCAAGATGTACTGTTAACAAGTCCATGGCTCTTACACAATGACATCACTCTTAAACTATGACATCAGGAAGGTTTAACACCACAATTTTTGTCCTAATCACAAGCAGTGCCTCTGACAACTCGGAAGCTCCAGGCTCAGGACCTCTCCCTCCATTTGCAGGGCTAAATACCAAATAAACATTTTAGGCTTCTAGCTCCTGTATTGTGTGATTAATTAACTACTATGGCTTTAAAACTGGACTGGGAAACATGGGTCAAACGCAAGCTAGGGGGTAGTGCACTAACTCTTAAATATGTTCTTTGGACCTATTATTATACCTTACAGCTCTTACTAATTGTTTCAGAAAGGAGTTTATTGTTCTATAATCTGCTAAATTCCATCCCATAGCAGCATTAATTTGCATAAAATCCCAAAGCATCATGCATTTCTGGGTCTGTTTAGCTAGCAGAAGAGAAGTCTAAGATGGGATCTAATCAATGCTTATCAACATATAAAGGGCAGGGAGAAAAATGATGGGGTGCTTCAGAGCAGGAACATGAAGATGATGTTCAGTAGATATACTGGGCGATGCTGGATGGAGCAAAGTTTCTGGTAAAAAGTGCTAGTTAAAAAAGGGCAATAGCAAAAAGGCTTTTTTGTTCTGCTTAGGAAAGTCTGTGGAGCACATTACTCCAACTTTTCCCATTCTCAGCAAGCCTTTGAAACCAGCTATGGGTATACAGTCTTATGATCAAACAAAAATAAAGAGAATAAAGTAGATCAAATGCATCAACCACTAATAAAAAGCCAGCTAAAACCAAACTACATATAGTCAAATACCAAGACACCACCTGCAGCACTGAAACTGGAGCTGCTCTCGGTGGTGACACGACAGGAAGATCGATTTGGGGACCTCCACGTCAGAGGAGAGAAAGGCAGCTGCTGTGTGCCAGCTGCACAGCCATAACCCACAACCACCACGGCATTTAATCTTCTCCAGGTACTAGCTACTACTAGCACTACTCTGATATTTAAGATTAGGGTAACATTCAAAACCACCACTCAGTCAGCATTTGGTCCAGAAAACTCAGTTGCTTTCTTTTACTATTGTCTGTATTTTGCCCCTGAAACAGCCTTGCAGTGAAAACCACAGCTAACTTAGCCACAAGATAGACAACAGTGCATTTAGCTGGCAACAGAAGAAATTAGTTTATTTCTTGCCCCATCTTCGAATGTGTTCACACTCGGATACTGCAGTGAGGATAACGGAATAAATCACTTCTGTGGCAAGTTAACTTTATCCACATTACGGGTCTTAGCCACCAGCTGTAGCTTTATTGGCTCAACATCCAAGTACAACCGAAGTCCATCTACACACCTACGTTGGTGTCAGAAGATTAGAACTAGAGGCACTAGATGATCTTTAAGGTCCCTTCCAGCCCAAATCATTCTATGATTCCATCTTCCTTTAACCTACAGGCACCAATTTCAATGATGTTGAGGCTGCACAAACCTTGGAATGGATAATCAAGTAGATGTGCACTGGGGAGCACTGGGAGGGCTCGTGGAACTGTCCCTCCCCCAGCTGCATCATCCTTGGCAGTCAGGATGTGGAGATCCAGTTTAACTGGAGGCAATCGCATCCTCAAGCTGAGGCATCACACTGTGTTATTCAGCAGGGGTAGTAGGAAAATCCATTGACACACCCTAAATCAATGGATTTACTGCTGCCAGTTATAACTAACACAGCTGAATCAAGCTGAGATGCCGTCTTTGGGAATCAGAGGGGATATCTCCATGTGGAAGGTCATACAAATCGCAGCTGTGCTGCCGTTTATTACCAGCTTACACCCCACAAAAGTCAATGGGAAAGTTTCCAGCCATCAATAGTGAAGTTTAAAACACGGCCAGCTGGAACTGGGATGATGCAGTGCACTGGGAAAACCCAACCCAGCCAAACCAAACCCCAGACGAAGGGTTTGTTATTACCAGCAGGGCATTACAAAAGCTGTCAAAGACAATGAAAATACAAAATTCAAATAGACTGCCTGTTTCCCTATACACATGAAAATCACTCCAGTTCCATTTTTAATGCACTTGGGCTCATTTGTCCAGACTTCCATAAAAATGAGTTCAAAACCAAGAAAACCTCCAGCATTTTTATGATAATGCTGGAAAGTCTGTGGGATGGAAGATTAGGCTACACACTGTGCTTCTTCCCAGAAAAGCCCTCCTCACCATTTTAGATTATTTTAAATCAAAATGAGGAGAAAAATGAGCTGTTTAAAACATCAATAAACAAACAAAGGCTTCTTACTAGTAGGCCTTTATCCTCAATTTATGCTGCTTTTATATTTTGTTTTATATGAAAATGTAGTGCCTTTAGCCCTCCAACTCTACTACTGCTGCTTTTAACACTTTTACCCATTCAGAATCATTTATTTACCATTTCCATTTTTGTTTTCCCTTTGAGATGAATGTATTCTTTTATCAGGTACTTATTTAGGATTTCAGTAAATTGATTTTTCCCTTATATGTCCCCTGCACAGCTAAAACATTCAAACAGATGAATCTGCTCATTTGTTTGATTTTTTTTTTTCCTTCCCACTCACCTGAGTTTCCAGATTCTCCCTCTGCACCTGGCAGCTCTTCTGCAGCACCTCTGGATGCCCAGGGTGTGCCCTGTGCCGTGCAATCCCAATCTAAGCTCTTTGGTGCCACTCTGACAACAATAAGTCATAGTAACAGAGAAGATGGATAAATTTAAACCTGCATGTTATGACCCTATCAGCCCTGGGGTGCCGAGAGCATTCAAACAGCCCCACGCAGCCCATGTTCCCAGCAGGATACCCAGTCCAGGTCTTTCACCCTGGTTTGAACCTACCCCAAAAGCTGAGTGGGATTCTTCCCAAAGCCCCACAATATCTGCTCTTTCTCAGTCCATAATAAAACAACAAAGTGCTATTTTTCAGCCTTTTTCCTTACCCATTACAAATGCAAACACATATGTGCTCATCTCTCTGCTTTCATCTCCCCAAGCCTGGCACGTACCCAGGAGACCATGAGGAGAGAGACTTGCACGGCATGCTGGAGGGGGGAAAAAATAAGTGCATTAAGGAAACGGTGTCATAAATCCACACCTGTCAGGGAAAGGTGCCCACAGAAACACACCACACATGAACAGATTGTTTCAGTCAGTTTTACAAAACTCGCCCCAAAGTGATAGAAAACGAGACAGAGATGGGAAAATTACAAAGCCAAACCAGAATGCAAATGTCCTGACAGAGTTCTTCACCCATATTCTCCCATGTTTGGCTTTTTTTACAGCCTCAAAAGAGCTTGAGGAAAGAGCTACTGCTTTCTTTTCCTTTTATCAGCTCCTACATAGGGTCAAACAGAGAAGTTTCCATACCTCACAGCCTGTACGGATGCACTGAACACAGCAGAGACCTGATGGGAGCCCGAGCCAAACCAACGCTTGTTAAACTCCTTTTTCATCATCCCCAAGCTGAAAAACAAAAACAAACCCTCATGGCATGCACCAAGCAGAGCTGGTCTTCACATTGCTCAACTCTCCGCCACGACACGGAGTTTAAGTGATCATCCATCCCTTGCTCAAAGCACCGCGTCCTCCGCAGCACTCGGTGCCCAAGAAGCCAACAGCATTTAGCATGCTCTGCAAAACCATTAAGTCACTGTAAAAATCCCCTTCGTAATATTCCCCACTGAAGAGCTTAAATCTCTTTGTTCTGTTTTAATGGAGTAATTTATCACCCGAGTCCTTTTAAAAGAAGCAACTAATATAGATAGATTAGATAGTAAGACATGATACGTAAAGAATAATAGTCCATTATTAATAATAAGTTTCCAATATATTATAATTTTGTGTGATTGATTAGAAAGTCCCGTTGTTTTACTCTAACATCTTTTTAAAGACTTCTCAATATCAGTCGAAGATTAAAAAGTTAAAGGAAGCTTAATCATCAGTTCTAAATGTAACTTGGAAGAGTATTGGATTCTGGAGCACTTGAAATTGTCATCTGGCTTCTTGAACAGGAAAGGGGGAAGCATTTTATCCCCCTCCTGTTTCAGTATCACTGCATTCCAGTTGTTTAATCAATGCAAAAGTCTTTCCCAGAGCACAGAAGAAAGAATCAGTTTTTAAGATAAATAGGTAGGACTGATCAGGCTGCTTGAGAAATTAGGATTTCTTCGTTATTCTTTAGTGAGCAGCAGCTCTCCATGAACTTCAGCAGAGCCACACTCTTAGATGGCCAAGAACCTATAGATATTCCCAAAGCACACATTTGATTGGGATCTAAGCAGCATTCCTTCCCCAGTACAGAAACACCAGTGCAGCAGTGAACCAGTCAAGAAACATGGGAAAAATGACAAGTGAGTCTTGAGAGGAGTAGGGGAACCCCAAAAAAACCAAACCTAAAACAACAACAAAAAAAAACAAAACAAAACAAAAAAAAAAAAAAAAAAAACCACACA
>JANIJG010023025.1:26412-43225 GCA_024611175.1 Megaceryle torquata
AAACAAAACAAAACAAAAAAAAAAAAAAAAAAAAACCACACACAAACAGTGGAAAAAAAAATAAAAATACTATTAATAGATTCATTCTCACCAAAATACAGTCACCTCTCCACCACACATCTACAGTCCAGACACACAGTCTTCCAGTGTCTTACAGAAATGTATTTATTTATTGTTGTGCAATAAGCCAGTTAACCTCTGTGAGGCCTCAGCCCAGACACTCAGCACATGCTGCACATCTCTGTGAAGAACCTTGCAGCAGTTTCTGCTTCCAGACACAGAAATTATGAATAAATTCAGTCCTGGTGTAGTTCTAATGACCTTGATTAAACCTGAAGGAAATTGGCTCTCTGGTGAAACTAAACATATATTACAAGAAATACTTTTTAACCTCTATTCTAATTCAGGCACTTTAAAATTTCAGCCTGAAAACCATCTCCAAACTCTTTCATGAATGATAATTCAGCAGAATAACACTGCAAAAACAATCCTGCACCTGGGTGCAATTATCTCTCTTTAAAAAAAGAAAAAAAAAAAGAAAGATTATTTTCAACCAACAACTTGCAATAAAAATCTAAGCTGTAAATCACAGAGTAGGCAGAAGTTTAAGGTCAGAAACTTCAGATAAATGGTTTCTATGGTGAGTAGCAGTAGTGTGACCACAGACACCTCCTGCCCTCTCCCACATGGGACCCTGTTCACCGAGCTGCATGCCTCCGGTGCTGCCAAGGGGCCATGGATGGTCTCCAGCCAAAACCAATGAGCAAATCATTTGGTTGTCCTCCTTCCTCTGCAGGGTCAATGGCAGAAAATGAGTTTGCATTTCAAATGATGAAATTAATACGCTGGCAATAGAATATGCAATTTCCTTGTTGCCTTTCAAGTCGATCCCATTGCCAGAGGTTGTCATTTTAACAACAGGGAGAAAATTAATTTGACAGAATTTTAAAGGGGCCCTCTTAAGTCATGAGGACCTCTCAGCTCCACTGCTGCATCCCAGACTAGGATGAGCCATTTCCTTTTCCCTTCTTTTCCATCCATTTCCACTCTCTCTCGCTGCAGTACTTTTCTCTGGACACTCGAGAAGTATGCACCAAGTGGAGCTGTAGCAAAAATCAGCTCTCAGGCAGGAAAACCCTAATGTGATTGAGAAAAAATATTTATTTTTCATCCTCAGGATAATCTAGCAGATTTCTCTTCTGTCAAAGAATAAACAAAACTGTTGTTTGCAGTCAGAATGTTGCTTTTAGTCCCTCTGATTTAAAATAAAAATCTATATAGTGACTGGCTTTACTCTCAAATCATATATTTGGAGCTAAAGAGAGAAACACTTTGTTTTAGAAATGTCAAAATGAAATGTATATTATTATCGTGAGACATATATTATAAATGATATAATTAAATATTTCAATACTCCCCACTTTGCCATTAATTCATAATTTCATCCAAGACTAACTTCACCCTGGCACAGCATCGCAGAGATCTATACAACCTGTCTGCACACAGAGAGCAGCATCACAGGCACCTCTTTCAATATTAACACCCCTTTCAATCAACACAGAAAAGCGCTCATTAGCACCAAGCAAATGCAAACCATTACTCAGCTGCCACCGAGGCTCCGTGTCCACCCGGGGTGCCCATCTCAGGCACCCACCAGCAGCTGTTAGGAGAAGGGCACAGCTGGACAAGAGCTCTGTGTCTCAAATCAATGGCTAGATAAAGAAGTGCCCTTTCTTTTCAGATAAGGACACAAATTACATTTCCACCATTCTAATCAGCAAGGAGAAAAGAATAGGAGCATTTGGACAACAAGCGCCTGCTGAGGAGCAGGATGAGCTTAATCAATAGCCAAGCACAAAATTATCTCAGCGGATTTCAGCTCATTTCCATAGAAAATGCAGATTCAGAAAAAAAAAAACAAACAAAAAACCAAAATAAAACAACACAAATAAATAAATAAATAAAGCATGCTTCTCTTTGCCAGATCAGAGAGGAGGGGGCTCAGGACCACCTGATCCACTGTCCCAGCATGGGCAGGCTCTGCTCACTGCTGCTCCGGCTCGCAATTTAACATCAAAGCTGCCGTGAAAAAAAAAAAGAAAAAAAAGAAAAATACAAACAAAAAAAACCCCAACAAAAAACCACCACCAAAACAAACAAAAAAAATCCCCAAACAACCCAGAGATGAAAGCTTTATTCTGAAGAAAACATCCTACAACCTTTCTGGCCTGAATTGAGCAGATTACATCTAGGCTTTATTCTGCTCTCTGTCACATGTGTGGCAATTCAGAGCAATTTGGCCAAGCCATTAGCCGTATGCTAAGCAGGGCTTCTCCTCCTCCTGCCTTCTTTCAAGTTGTCTGGATAGATGCTGGTTCAGGCCTGTTTGTGACTGACTTCTTCTAAACCACCGTAGGGTCTGTTCTAATGTCATTTCCCCCTAACACGCGACACAATCCTGATCAACGTTTCGTGTTGTTTCCCTAGATCTAGAATAGAAAATACAAACATTTCACAAACTCTGTGTGATGAGGGAGGTTTTCTAGAAACCACCAGCGAGCAGAAATCCACCGTTAGGGATGCTGAATTTCCTGACCTGACACTCTTCTCTAAACACAAAGCCTCGGTAGCAGCCGTGACCACCAACTATGTCCATCCTTTGCTTGCTGCAGTTGCAAACACCACCCCAACTTGGCTGCAAGTGTTTGGTCCTGGATCTACATTCAGCCAGAGCTCGGGCTTCTCTCCCTATCAGAGTTGTATTCTGGAACCAAAACCTGAATTAATCTGTGTTCAGACCAGAAAGCTCCATCTTGAGCAAAACTTGAGATACAGGGCAATATTTTTCCTGCTGGTAATCGCGTTCAGTGTGCATTTCTATCCACCTATTTCTTCTCATTACAAAAACAATAAAACCCAAATGCTGACAGAGCCGAGAGCAGGGGGCTGCAGTTCCTTATCAAAAGTTGAGCTTGGCCATAATGCTATTCATATGAAATCTGATATGAAACCTCCTGGGTGTCGTGATGTTCTTTATATTACAGTAAGTTCAATACATTAAGGATGCAGAAAAATCTCATTTGGGACTGCAAAGCAGCCAAGAGCCCTTCCAGATTCCCCAGAAGCAAATCACAGCAGCTCTCCCAAGTGGTGCAGAAGTAAAATAATCCCATGTACTGGCACCAGCATCCATCTGAGGCAACACAGAGTGCTTTACAAACTTTAACAAACGTAAACCTTACAAATCTCTCTTGTTTTACAGAGGGTTTGTCGTTACCATTCCTCACAGGAGACAAGCAAGGGGCAGGGAGCTACAGCGCTGCACGGCTGGATGTGGCATCGCCCCAGTCCCCCACGTCACCCTTTGCAGGGATCTGGGAGCACAGCCAGGACACAGACTGGTAAAAAGCTCTGCAACAACACCTGCACTGCCTCTGCATATCTTCATCCCTGTGAGACCAGCAAGATCCCTGACACAGCCGGCACAGAGTCGAACAACCTCTTTGCAGAGCAGCTTAAGACCACAGCAACCAATCCCAGTCTGAGACCCTCTTGACTAAGACCAGCACAGCAAGCGTGAGGACATGCAGCCTCCATTACCAAAGACCTGAACAAAGAAATGTGCAGATTTCTGCGTGCACCTTATCAATATTTCATTAATTGTACACAACAGGCTTGCAAATAACTTTCTGCAGTGCACAGGAGCTTGGGCCAGCCAGAAGCATCTGTCCCTGTCCCCTGCAACTGTGTCCCAGACATAGCAGAATAAGGACACAGACACCATCACCCTGTTATTTGTGCTGCAGAGCTGCTCAACAGCACGACACTCACTAGCTTTAGTGTTCTGGATTTGGTCACCTTAGCAAGAATTAGGGAGCCCTGGCAAGAGGCTTACTGACAGAACAACAAACCCAGGGCTGGCTGAGCCAAGCACCTGCCACAGGATTCTTTAAATCATCTGGCTTTTCTGAGGCTTTACATGCTGGTCAAACACAAGGCATCTTCTCCCCTCCTCATTTCATCCACAAGCAGAAAAGTTGTGTCTGCTTTCCCCCGGCTCTCCACTGTACCTCTGAACACCAGTGGTCAGCCTCTCGCTGCTGGTGGGGAGGAGGTCCCTGGCAGCTGCCACGGAGGTGGCTTCATCTACAACAAGCGTTCCCTTGACAAACCATCTTTCTTTGCATTAGACAATACCCCCAGTCAGAAGGAGCCCCTGGGAAGAGGCTCACCCAGGGAAGAGCCCCAGCACTCTCCAGCAGGAAGCAATCACCTGTCAATGGGGTTGACACAGACCCCAGCATCCTCCTCCACCACAGGTACCAGCCCACCGAGCCAGAGAGCTGTTGGATCTGCTTTCAGCTTGTCACTAAGAAGGTAGAACACCTCCCTAAAGAGACCACATGAAATCCCTGGATGCTCTTACCATTTTGTTTCAGAATACCAGGATAAGATTATTTCTTATTCCACCCCAGCAGCAAAGACAACACGTGTCTGCCACGTGTTCTGCTGGCACAGGCCCGTTGCACCAGTTATAGCCCACCAGGAGCACACGTTGTATTGGGAAGTTTGTGTGGTATCAACAGCATCACTTCAGATACTACATGACTTGAACCACATTTGGCACATGGCAGGGGAGAGGGGAAAATAATATCAGTCCAGAAGACACTTGCCCCAAAAATATATTTTCTACTGTTTGTATCCTCAGAGAGAATCCTGAAGAAATGGATGAGCCAGTCTCAAAGGCCAAGGAAACCTGTTGCTCTCAGGCAGCAGATGCCACCACCAGTTGTCCATTAAGAATGCTTTGCCTCCATTTGCCAGCCATTCAAAGGTGAGGAGAGCTGTCAGAAGCATCCCAGACGAACACAACTACCATCATTATCTACAAGGAGACACACAGGAGGGAGAAAGCTTCCTTGATTCCTTCGAAGCTTTTTTTTTTCCCCCCTGGAAATGTTATCAAAAAGAACAAATTTTCAAGCCAGCAAGAGCAGCTCCTTCCCTCTGCTCTCACACCCCACTCTGAGCTCTTCTCTGCACTATAAAATACTAAGATTCAAAGAAAGATCTTAAACCCCAGATCCAGGACCAAATGCATTCGCCCAAGCAACAGGCAGTCCCTACCTCAAATTCAAGCTGCTCTGTTTTTTAATGCTCCAAAGAAAAAACAACATTACCACCTCAAGGTTATCGGGACAGGAGAACCACAAGAACCACACCATGAGCACTGGGCAGGTTCTTGTTAGGATGTCCACGTTCCATCAAAGTTTCTGTTCTTGTCAGCACAGGCTGGGAATACATCAGCTAGTCAAGCTGACCATGGGAATGGGCATCTCTTGAGTTACTGGTTTCCAGCCCTTTTTTGTACTGGTCAGTTCAGGTGCTGTGGGCACCCAACCAAGGTTGCTGACCACACTTTGATTGAGCTGCTTTCCTGGAGAAGACCCATGCCTGTAAAACTGAAACCATGTGTAGCAATAAATCCATCCTGGACAAATAGAAAAAAAAAAAGTCAGAGAGAAACATGGATGATTCTCACTGCATTCTGAAATGCAAAGCCTGTTATTTCAATTAATTTCATTTCAAATTTTAAACCGTGCCGAAATACGAGTTTCCTTTCAGTTATATATGTTTAATGTATTACAATATGTTTTCAAGTAATTGAAATAACATATCATATTAAAACTCCAGATTTATAGGAAGGCAATATTTCACTCTTACTGAAATAATAAAAAAGTTGTGAATAATTCACATGCTTTTCTTTAGCAATTTTCTTTCTTCACCTAATTTTGTCTTTTCATTCCAATTCTAGGTGAAAAGCTTTGAAATGACAGAATTTCCTACCAAAAGAAAATTTCAGGTTCTGACTGTTTCCAGTCCTTGACAGAAAATTCACCTTGTGCTCATTTTTAAGACGGGATAAAAGTGATAATAACAGCATCAGCAGCAGGGTGGGGAAGGGAGATGCACCCCTCAGTGAAACCCAGTCCTACAAATAGGCAGGACCCTGCTGCCAGTCTGAGCCCTGCCGTGAAACCAACTCCTGGTGTTGAACCTCACTTGGAGTTCTTGCCTAAAACTAAATTGCCTCGGGGCTTTCAAGTATGTGTTTTATGGATCATCTTGGAGAAAATGCTACATATTTGCACTTACATGCATTCCTTTGGCATAAAACCCTCCACTTTTCAGTCACTCAGTCATTCTGCCCTGCTGAAAGTGTTTGTAGCTGAAATACCTTTTACTCCAGCTTTTGCATTAATCATCAACAAGGACCTTCTCCCATCAGGGGGGTTTGTTTATTTTGCTGTTAAAAACCCACACGTTAGTAGGGGAACAACTTCTGCATCACAAATGAAAGCAGGAGCCTCTAAATTGTACCTTTCTTACAAAGAAAATACATTTAGAATTAATCATATAACATAATCCAGACAATTGTTGCTACATCCATTAACAGGGCCATCAGTCCCAACCCAGAGGTAGCAAAGGGACACACATGGCAATGGTGGCAGAGAACAGAGCCAAGAATAAAGCAGTTCCAACAGTGGGAGGGTGCAAAGGAGAGTCCAGTGTTCCTCTGGCACTCTGCATCCTTCTGAAGCACACCCGTTATCTCACAGCTATAGGGTTCCCTGCCACAGACAGATACCAGCTCCATCAAGACTGGGGAAGTGATGATCCACCTTGAAAACCTGGTCATGGAAAGCAGCACTGCCCACTTATTTGCCTTTCTCCCATTCTCAGAATTATAGCCAAAGTCCAAGAAAAACAAACCAAACCAAACAAACAAAGAAACCCAAACAAATAAATAATAATTTTTTTAAAACCCCAACCAAACACCAAAAAATGTCAAGATACTATATGGCTTTATACAAAATGAATCACCTGCAAGATTTAACATAACATTATCTAGGAACTGAAAGCAAAACTGAGAAATGCCTTTTGTTTGCTATTACCCAATGCAATGGAATCAAACCTCTCCAGGAGCAAGTCAACAAAGGTCCAACTTCATCAGAACTGGGACAAATAAGATACCATCTGGATCCCAAGGAAGGAGCTGCATCACAGCTGCCATCCTCTCAGTGGCTGAGCCACTTTAGATTTCTCATTTTATTACTTTATACTTTTTTTTTACCTTTATCAATGAAGTAGACTCATCTAGAAGCAAGGCACATACCCAGGAGCACCCACGACGGGTTAGCTCAGCTGCAAAACCAACAAGCTGTAAAGCGGATGCGTTAACGACCTAATGCATTACAAAGCTTGCTGTGTAATAATGCTGTGTATAAATAACAAACTGCAAAGATCATTAAAGCCAATCAAAAGTATAGATTTAGCACATAAAATCTCTTTAATGTCACCGATATTCTGATACACGGAAAGAGTAACCCCAGTCAGCAAGTGGATGCAGCAACGCTGGGCTTTCAGCATCTCTACATTGGAGGTTTGCTTCCACCAGTACATTAGCAGTGCAGTTTTTCTCATGGTAGTCCTGCACAAGGAGAGGTGTAGCTGCTGGTCACAGCTGTGTTTCTGCCATAGGCTCCCAAAAACACCAGATTGAGCACAACTGCTCTGCCAGTCCCAGTCTCAGCACCTCGTTCCCATTTCATCAGCTCACCAGCACAACCTGGCACCACCACAGGGACTTCACCCACCCCTCCTGGGGTGTATATGGGGCAGGGAATGGTTACGGACACACAGCTTTTTCCAGGTCACTTGGATACAGAAGGAAAGTTCTCATGATAAAGCATCCCTTTAGCAAAAGTCTCCATCAGCTGGAGGGAAGAGCAGCAGCTTCTCCTGTTCTCCACAACAGCCAAAGGACTCCACGTTCCCAAGGGGCTCTTCCTACTTAACCGGCCCAGATCACATTTGCTCATTTTTGGCTTTTCATAAAAGTGCTTCATGCTTATCTACCATGTCTGATATTTCCATTTACAGCATTTCCTAATTAAATTTGATTTACTTAAGTTTACCTACAAAAATTCAATTACAGTTTTGCTTTAACTAGCTGCATTTACATTACGCATGCAAGAAAAGTAGATGGGAGAACAGGCCAGGAGAAATCCTCACCTACATTAGTATTTTGCAAATCATCTCCACGCACAAAGCCTGCAAATATTAACAGACAGGGTTCCTGCTGAAGGACAGGCACCAAATCCCAACCCACAGAATCACAACGGTCGGAAAAGACCTTGAAGATCAAGTCCAACCATTATCTAACTCGACCAGTGCAACTACTACACCATGTCCTTAAGCACCATATCTAGATGGCTTTTAACTACATCCAAGGATGGTGGTTCAACCACTTCCCTGGGCAGCCTGTTCCAGTCAATCCAAAGGGCATGTCTGTGGTTTGACTTCCCATTTCACAGCAGAACAATCTTTACAGCCAGCAAACTATATTCTGTGCTTGTACATTCTCTAGACGAAGAACAGGGTTGGCTTGTCTACCACCTTTTAAAAGAGATTCACTAGCAAGGAGGCTAAAAGGAGAATCCTCCAGGAAAGACTTAATTATACCTTGCAGAAGACCAGACAATTTCAGTCACGCTGTACACGTTGAGAAAAGCAATTCCTTAAGTTGCTGTTTAGCATTAAGAGGTGGCTGGTACCACAAGTAAATTCAGCAATTAACATTACCCATAAACTCACCACAACAGTTTTGTCTTAAGGATTTCTTTCTTTTTAAGAACCACAACTCGAGCTGAAAGCACATTTGCATTTTATTACCCCTAAATGCTTAACTACCATAACTAATGCTTGATTAATAAATAGCTATCTACTGCTGCTACTTTAAACCTCACAATTTATATGCAATTCTCTCTCACCATCGAGTAGTGCTCCTTCTTAAGAACACAGGAAGGAAAGGATCAAAATAAGGAAAACAGGTTTAATTCATGGTGTCTCATAAGCCACAGTTTATTGTTCCAGCCAAGCTCATTAAATGCTGGGTAAAGCTATAAAATTTAAAGGTCTTATTTAAAAGTGAAATTGGGGGACAAAAATCTTATCACATTTCTTTGGCCAGTCTTCCAAACTGCAAATCTCTGCTGGACACATTCATTTCAGGGACTTCTTCAAGGCAGAAGAAAATTCTTTATGCTGTTGAGCTATCCTGATGCTAGCCCACCTTGAATACCTAGAATCAACCCCCAAATGATGGGAGGTGTTTGGTTTTGTTGTGCTAGACTTTGAGCTTTTTTGTGTTTGTTTTGGAGTTTTTGGAGTATTGAGGGATGGTTTTTGTGGGGGTTTTTTTGGTGGTGGGAAGGGGGGTGGTTTCTGTTTGGGAGTTTTTTGTTTGGTTTTTTCCCCCCCTCCTTAAAACACTCAGAAATTATTTTTCCTATTTTTTCTTTGTTCTTTTATTTATTGAACATGCCAGTAAATCATCAAGTTTGTAGCTATAGAACCATGAAGGCTTTTGGACTAATTTGAATTAAAATGAAACACCGTGTATAATATTTGTTTGCTTCCAGCCCTTCAGAGTGGAGCCTTCAGGAAAGAAAAAAAAAAAAGAAGAAAAATTGCAGAAGAAAATATGAATTGGACTTCAAAGCTGTTAAAAACCAGACTGTGGCTAGAGGCCTTACCTGAGGTGCCTGCTTTTCAAATGCAAATATCTAAGACATTTAACTGTGGATGAAGCAGACCTCAAGTGCTTTCTATTGCTTCAAACATTCTCTCCCCAAATCCCATTTCCTCAATGCTTGGTTCTTTCAGGTGGCAGCTGATTTAGCAGCTCCAGCTCTCTTTCCTAAGAGATAAGTGATAGTCAGGTTGGGAGCTGCAGCACCACTCCCAAAAACCAGCCCTGCTTGCTTCACCTTCACACTTGTGGTGGTCCACAGAGCCCCAGAAGATAAATCTTCTTCCCTGGCCCCAATTCTGCATGCTGTACCAGATGCCAATAAATATGGTTTCCAATTATATTTATTTCAGCAGAGCTACATTGCTGGGACTGATAACACAAGAGTAGAAACCCAGTAAGCAGCAGAATAAATCTTTCAGTCTGGCTGTTTTTAAAAGAAAACAGTGCAGTCAATGGAGATCTCAAAGTGCAGCTGAAAGAAGGAAAGCAGAACTGACAGCAAAGAATCAACTCTTGTCCTGTTTTGTTTAAGACATCAGCAAAGGTTGGAACCTGCTGCACGGCAGCCATGGATGCAGCTCTCATTACAGATTTGATTTCATAATATCTGCTTTTGAATTAGGCAGACTTCAAAGCTGATTAGGAACAGGCTTTTCTGCTGCAAATTCTTATATCATGAAATGCTTTCTCACAAGTCATACAGCCTTCTAACCCTTTGGTTAGCTCTAGAGATACATCAAAAAAAAAATCCACCCCCATAATCACAGCCTTTTTATCTTGGCAGGTCCTACCCAAGTGCTCAGTAGTCTGCATTTTCCCCTGCTATCAATAGTGTTAACAACTAATACTCAGTAATTTTTCAGCACTCCTTTCAAGCCTTTCAGGAACTTACTTGTATGAAATATTAACAAGAAAACTGTTGTGCAGCACTAGTAAATTTGTCTCTCTCCAGCCTCTAACAGAGCTGTACAGCAAATTTTCCAGTTCTCTTTTGGTCCTGCAGGTCTTCAGGATGCTGGCTGGTAACAGCATCCCCCAAGCCAGCAGCCCAATCCCACTGCCCCACGGCAAGCAATAGGACCACCAGTACAGCACTTCAGCCGTCGTGAGTCCCAGCCATTCCCCATCCCAGTATCCAGGGATATCCCAGCTTTGTGTTGGAGCAGACAGCCATTTCTCAGAGACAAGCAGTCAGGTTGATAAACACCAAAAGATGCAAAAAAGTACCTAGAGAACGTTGCTGAAATCCTTGACATGACTCCCATTTACTCTCTCATCCACACGCATAAACCCCCTCCCCCCCAGTCTTTCATCTGGCAGCAGAATTGGTCTGAAACAGAGCAAAAAAAAAACCCCAGTGTTTCTACTTGTGCAAACTGTTACCTATCTATTGCAGGGCACCTTTTTTCCAAGGTTAAAAAAAAAGCAGCCAGCAGCTCCATATGCAGGCAATGCACCTTCGGTCATAAGCATGCAGTAATAGACACCATCCATTTTCCATCGTCAAGAGCTCCAAGCTGAGGTGTCTGCACATTTAATTGAGATTATGGTGGGAATTAATTATAAGATTAACAATCCCCTGAAGTGATATGACAGAGCAATACCCGTAATGGCAGCACAGGTTTGAGAGGACTATAAGGTCATTAAAAAGTGCTATTGAAGTACACGTGAATGAGAAGAAAATGACGCTCCCGGCACGAGATGCTCATCAAGTATGTTTGTATGGATGGCAACATTTCTTTTCAGTTCTAAAATTGAAGAGTTATTTCAAAAATGGGTAAAAAATAAATAAATAAAAGCAGAGTGAGATTAATCCCTGGCAGGCAGAACCAAGGAAAGGGAAGGACTCATCAGCTCTGTGAAGAGCTAATCCTACCAGAGCAGTGACAGGCAGGTGTAAAATTAACACATCAACTTGTTCATTGTTTGGGTAGGGTGCCTGCTGTAATTCAGCACGAGTTATTATACCACAGAATTTCAGGGGATAAAAATCCATTACAGCTCTTCCTTATACCCTGCTTGGAGGGTTTTGGGTTTTTTTTGTCTGGAAGAAGCATATTTTAATCTATTTGCCAAATGTTTTCAATGCAGTCCTTTAATACCACGTTGTGTTGAGACTTGCAGACTGAGAGGAAGGTTTGGGCATTACTTCTATTGGTTGGTTCTTCAGCTCTTGTGCCTACACAGACAGAATAACACAGCAAGGGAAGATAGCCCTGCCATATGAAGTGTTAATAAACTTTTAATAATAAAAAAATTTCTTGAGGCATCAAATCCTGCCCCCACTGAGGACACTGCAGTTTTACCATTAACTTCAGTGGAACTCAGACAAAGCCCCTGGCTATATATTTCGTATAAATTACATTGCTATTAGACTTGACTCCCAACAGAAATTACATTCTTACAAGCTCCAATCCAATACTCATGACCTCCAAAACACTTCCAAATATTTTCTTCTTCCTTCCACTCACAAGCACCAAGTCTTTTTTCCCCCTTTAAGTACTACAGCAATTAAGACAAATGATTGAGATGCATTTTTCGTCTTCTAGGTGCACATCTGGAGTTGCGCACAACAGGTCTATTTTAAAAGCAAATATTCGATCATTCCAGACTTGGCTCCTCCAGACACAAGCCCTGGAGCAGTAAGGTGCATAAACTCATGAGCCTGGTGGTCCTGTAGCTGCACTGGAGAAGCCACATTCATCCCGGAGTCTCCTTTCTTGGAAGCAGCTGAGCTCATCATCAACTGGCTTGGTATCAAGTGCACTTCGCTCCAGCTTCAAGAAACGTGCTTAAAAGTGCTCTTTGTTCACACAGCTGAAGCATAAATCATACTTCAGTTCTGCCAACAGGCCAGGAAGACCAGGCTTCCCCTTCCCCAACCCACTGCCTTGGCTGTGCCCCACTCATGGTCAGAGAGGGGAAGCCAGAGCTCCAGCAAACTTTGGGTTTGAGGCCACCTATAAATCAGTGCAGGCTTCTGCATCATACAAAGCACTCAAGTTCAGCCACGTTGAACTCAGCAGCCAGGACTTGTCCAAGACAAGGACATCTACGCAGCCTTCTGTCTGAGCCACCATCTCATGCACCTTGGCTTCAGCATAAGAAACTTCTTAGACCTCTGGTAACAATCTGGAAACCAAACACGCACAGGCTTTGGGAGACCAAGGAGCATGTCTAGCATCTCCTAACTGAGTTTCGTAGCTGAAAAACATTATAAGATGGTTTTAGTTGGATGAATGATAGGTCTATCCAGAGGAAGCCAGGAATCATGCCCAGGATCTGACAGGGTTGCCTCCCATTTCTCTGATGCTGCCATCCAGCTCATGATATAAGCAGCTTTGGGAAAAGTATTGTTTAAATGTAATTTTCCTCATAATTATGGCCCCTGGTAAGCTTCAGTGTTTCCTTTTACCATAAAACAAAACCTCCAGCCTGTTATTCTGAGTTTATATCCAACCCACACTAAGAAGAATAGATCTGGAAAAGAATGAAACCCAGCAATGGAGAATTCAGCACTTTGCATATGAAATTCAGGTTTAATTTTGCATTTCTAAACCCCACTTCCTTCAACTTCCATTCTCCCCAAGTCAGCCGAGACCACACTCCCAATCCCCCCAACACTGAATGGTTCTTCATCAAGAAAGCCAGGAAAGGAAGGGAGCCAGGCAGCGTATCAATATTGCAGGATGCCGTAGTTATCCAAAGCAGCTTTAAACAAGACACCAAATACTAAAAACCAGTGCATTAATCTATGTTAGGCTCCCTGCTTTACCAGCTCAACAGGTCATTTAAAGCTATTGGGAGTATCTTTACTTACTCTGCAACGAGCAGCAGAGATGCTTTCACTATTCATCCCGTAAAGCAACGTGTTCTAATTGTTATTTGCTTTGTCTTCTCTTTAGGACTTTACCCGTTAAGTGGTGGAGAACCAAAAGGATATAGGCAATAGTTATTCTTTCATCTATTAAACCACTTCTCCAGCTTATGTCACTGTGTAAGTAGTTGTGCCAATGTGCGAGTATTTATGTGCTCAACTAAAAAGAATATTAAAAAAAAGAAACAAACACAGGTTGTTCAGATGGCAGCTGGAGACACTGCGGTCTGCAGACATTTTCCTGGGATGTACAAGCAAAGAGGCATCTCATTTCTTCTGGTTTTCAGATAACCTGCCCCCCCCTCACCAATTCCCTGTGTTCCCATCACTGACAGTCCCTTAGTGCTACAACATCTGGCTCCTCGGGGATTTTCTGCCACTCAGCAAATTCACCTTTATTCCATGTCAGGGGCCAGGTTACACTAACACACAGGCAAGCAAACTGCAGATGGATGATCAGAACAGCTTCTTCCTCCCTCCACCTCTTGACTCTTGCAGCATTGGCATTCCAGCACTCAGCAGGACCCGCAGGTACGCGGGACGTCTCCTTTGCTGTCACAAGACCTGGGCTACGCGCTGAGCAAACAAGGAAATAAATTTGCTCGGCAAGTTTCTTGCCTACACAGCTCAAAGACATCAACTGGGGCAACCTGCCGACTCAAACAAAAGCCAAATCCTCGTTTCCCCTCCTAAAGCTTTGCTCTCTCATGCGGGACACACCTTTTTGTGCAATGTGCCCCTGGGGGCCGCGGTGATGGGTTAGCCAATTACACCGAGGGAAGAGGAATTTGATGAATGGATCATTTTTGGTGCACTCTGCACTTTTGACTCATAAATTCCACTGAAAACAAGGTAAATGGAGCATAACTTATTAATGAACAGAGCCCTAAATATCAAATGATCTGCTGTGAATCATCAGCTGGAATTGTAGAGCCTTCATATGACGCTAGATACAGCGTGCTGCAGCCGTTCGGCAACGGGCAAACTCCGCAGCCCGGTGGTAACTCTTACGAGTTCATCCAGGAAATAACATCCTGCTTTATTTAAAGCAAGTACAGCAAGGAGCTTGCCAGACCTTCAGACTGACCTCTGGAGAGGGTGATCATGAAAGCTTCACCTTGACTTGAAAGCACCATTAAGGCCATGATGTATTGTGAGCGGCACATGCACCCTAAAAACCTCCCCAGGAGTGGGGGGGAATTCAGACAGATCTAAAAAGAGATTCCAGTGAAGTTTCTATACTGTGAGGTAAGTTGGGGGCAAGAGCTTTTCATACCCCTTCATCGGTGGGTAAAAATGGACAATTCTACCAGGTTTGTAAATCTGCTAAAATCCAGATGAAGCCTGAAGCACCATGTTGATTATTCCGAGTGTGCACATCAGGGCAAGGCAAAGAACAGGAAGGACCTTCATTTTCCACCTTTCTAGATGTCGTGGTGGTTGGGGGGTTTTTAAGGGTAGAAAAAGCACAACAGAAAGAATGAAAGAACAAGAAAAAAAACACAAGAAAAGTTGGATGTTTCTGCTCAAACGATCCCCATCAGCTCGAGGATCACACGTACGTGGATCAGCGTGAGCACAGACACATCCACATCCACACACTGAATGCATATGGATCACAATGAAATACCCGGTCTGAACACTTCTCCTCACTGTTCTGGTTTGAACTAACTCATTTCTATCCTGCTTCTTCCACAATACAATTGATTGAACATCTCTGTATTCTCTTTTCTGCCATTTTCCAGTTTAACTTTTCCACTTAAGATTAAGTGTTCTGGAGCATTTGGCTACAGCTCTGCCTCTTGGTACTGAGCTCCAGATACCTCTGGAAATATCTTTAAAGAAAGGTTTTCTTTCACCTGTATTGACAAAAGTAGTAATAATAAAGAGTGCCCACTTACTCCCTAAAAGCTTTTTCTTCCTCTTTGTGTATGAAAATGTCATTTTTCAACTGTTGTCCCTCTGAACAGGCTTGAAGTGAGTTTCTCCTGCAAACCCATCTCTCCTTGCAGCAATACCCTTTCCTATTCTCCTTTGTTTCCTCCCCTCGTGGCACATTTTGTTCAAATAAACTGTCTGCCAAAATTTCAACCAGCAGATAGCAATTAGAAAAAAACCAAAATAAACTACCACAGCTTGACACTGTGCCATAGGCAGGGAAGTCAACAGTAAATTTATTTTAGCTGAAATTGATATTTAAAAGTATATTTCTATTAGACAATTTTTGCTGAAGGCTCAGAACAGCCTCTTGTCAACCACCCTTGAGGCTTCAGCTGCACCTGACAGGTAGAACAAGTTTCTAGAGACTATTAAGTAGAGTTAAAAACTAGAATGATTATTGCAAACTGACTCAAAAAAAAAAAAAGAAAAAAAAGGAATAATTACTACTGGAGTTAACAGAAAGAAAAACTTTCTACCAGCCAGGTGTGAACTCATATCAAAGGGAGATGGAAAGCATCTTCCTAAATGAGCAAGGGAACAGAGTTCCTCAGGCAAACCCATATTTCCCCTTACTGATATAAAGGTGTATTAGTAACTAATAATTAAAAAAAAACCCCAAAACTGAGCAGCACAAAGAATCCAGAAATTAGCAGCGATTAACTTCACCTAAAGGAGACCCTTTACTGCCCGACCTCGCTATTTTAATCGTGACTGACTGACTTCAGGTAGATCTTCCTAGAGATACTGCCACTGCTAAAAGGGAAAAGGTTCTGCTCATTTTGTCATCTTCAAGTGAACGTTTCCTTGGTGGCCTGAGCTAATGCATGGTGTTTATTTAGCCAGCGTAGGACCGATAAGTGAGATTTGCTGCTAATTCCCAATACTGATGTGCTGAAAGTGCCTTCTGCTGGAAACATAAGGGAACAGGGTAAGGCTAAAGTTACCCATCTACTTGAATAATGTGAACTGGTTACTGTGATGTCCCCTTCCACAGCTGTCCCTGCCTCTGGCAGCATCACCCCGACAAAAAGGAGAAGAGTGTTAATGCATTAAACTGAACAGCGAGATTACATGGGCTGCCTCTCCCAGACAAAGTGTATTAACCACTGATAAATTCCCCTCCTCTGCAAAATTAGAATTAAAAAGTCACCAGCCAATACCTGCAGAAAACAAATTACAACCCTGGAGCTATCCAGTACCTGTGCTTTGTCCACAGATGCCATTAAGAGCTAAAGCCACGAGTGAGGAACTAATGTTGAGAGAAGCTGTTTCACAGAGGGGAAGCAGAGGCTCAGGGAGACAAAGCACTCCCAACCCCAGCCAAGAACCATCACCTATTTCCCTCAAAACCATCCCTCTTCTCATGCCACAAGGAGAAATACACTTCTTCAGCTTTG
>JANIJG010023026.1:0-11652 GCA_024611175.1 Megaceryle torquata
ACCCCCAGGGCCTTTTCCAGATGTTCCCCCCAGCCTGGACCGTTGTCTGGGGCTGTTGTGACCCAAGGGCAGGACCCGGCACTTGGCCTTGTTAAACCTCATCCCATTGACCTTGGCCAATCCATCCATACTGGACAGATCCTTCTGCAAAGCCTCCTGCCCATGATCAGATAAACACTTCTGCTCAGTTTGGTGTAATTTTGCTCCATGGGGTCAGTGAGGATTCTGGTACCATGCCCCACATCATCCTTCTCATCTTCCACATGATGGAGAGATGGAGGAGTCACTCAAGGTTTCACCCCTGACGACACTAGGCTGGGACACAGCTGTGATCACCCTGTCACAGTCTGCAACTATGACTAAGGAGAGGAGTTTTTCTGCCAAGATACTCAGTCTGTAACTCCTCATTAAAAAAAAAAAAATCCATTAGATGTTATATCTTTAATAAATGCCCTATATATTGTGACAGTTTAATTTAGTGCTCGGAATATATTATGGCCACCATAACAGTTTTACCTTTATAGATTTCATAGTTTTGCTTCTATAAAATAACTACAATCTGTACCTGTTCTAGCTCGTTACAATAAAATGCTTCTGTTCACATTGACACTGTAAACTAAGGGTAGAGATGGCTGAATTCTGACTCAGGTTTATAGCTTCACAAGCTGCTGAGTTCGCCTAGGTTTAGTATCCCCTGATTAAGGTGCCTTTGGGTGTCAGGTCCAGGAGGAGACCTGCCAGGCAGGGACCATGCCCATTGCTAGGAGATCTGAGGGGTAACTGCTGAGGAACCATGTTTGTTGGTATGGTTGAAGGGATATCGAGAAAATTAAAGAAGTTGAAAGTAGATACTAATTTAGGCTGACCTGGAAGAAAGAAGAGTCCCAGACCTGAGTACAGTAGGACTCAATAGAATGAGTAGATGAAATCAGCTGTAAAAGATGCAGATTGAGTGAGCAGGATGCAGGGGAATGAAGCTTTGGAATTTAAATGACAGGTTCAAAAAGCATGTGTGTATCTGAGGAAATGCAAAACAAGGTGAGAGGCATCTTATGATGAGATTAATTTTCCATTTGTAATGTATTTATTTAAAAGCTCTTTGCACACAGAAGTCCTGCTAAAAGCAATACTTATTTTATTTTTTTAATGAAAACATATAATCAAAGGTCCCCAATGGCTGTGGAAAAATTTAACAAAAAACCTTTTGTTTTTCAAAATCCCCAAACTTAAAATAACTTCTTTCTGTCAAGTAAAGCAATAATTTCCAGGTAAAGAAAATACGACAAGATACTTAATAGACTTTCTCTATTTATTAATTAACAAATAGATTGCCCATACCTGCACAAATCAGTGTAAAATGAGTTATCATCGACCTTTGGTACCATTTTAGTTTAAGCTTTCCCCAACCTGTTTATGAACTCAGCATCTAAGAGTCTCTCTGAAGGCGAGACGAACAGCAAGGACTTTTGCTCCTGTGGAAATCCTTACTCTGGAACCCCTCCTCTTAATGATGACACTGGAGAACCTTCATTCCCCATTTCCAGTGATGCCCAAGTGTAACAAATGGAAGTGGGTTTTGATCTTGTGGTCCTTCTTAAACAGTATTAAAAAAAAAAAATGCTCTGAAGAACTCTGGGATGAAGCTTCGTCAATAAGTTTTTGTGACCCCTTCCTAAATTTTCTGATCTTGTCAGGGTCTGTCTTTGGAGGAGAGAAAAATGCTACATTTACATGGATCAGAGGTGACCTATGTTGGTCACAGCAGACACCACTGCCACTACAACTCCAATAATGCAAATGTACATGTTGAGTTTCCATTTGCACGTACAATAAAAATATCTCTGGTTCTCCATCCACACAGCAGCCTAAGTACATTTGACAATCCAATTTTTGTCGCTTTACAATGTGGCCCCACATCTAATAACCTTCTTCTGCAGATGCTGGTTTTGTATGTTTTTAATCACGAATCATTCTTTATCTATTAACCAATCATATTCGCTAACTGGATTGCTTGTGAAGACCTCTTATTGTAATTAGCATGCTTCAGTTGAAGAGTAAACAAATATTCTAACAAACTACTAAACCATAAGTTGTTTTTCTGTTACTCAATCACTACCATTGTGGATACAGCAAATTTTGAATTAAACATCTCTCCAAGATTTAATGATCTCAGTCAATAACATTTTAATTAAATTAAGGGATTGAAACTTTTATTTTTTGACAGTGAATGAATAAATCAGCAAAAGGTGAATCTGGTTCAATGAAAAACTTGATCCAGAGAAATAGTCTGGGAAATAATTAAAATTCCATTGACCAACTGTGCTCAAAAGGAAGAGTAAATATTTTGTGAAGAGAAGCTAAAACATAATGTACTACACTGAATTAAAAGTATTGTTAGAGGAAGATGGGCATTTGCCTATGTAGCAATAACCCTCTGATAAGGAGGTTGTGTCTTCCACCAGCACCAGCTCTCTTTTCTGTCATCCTTATGTTTGACAGATGTCGGGGTATTGCATGGACTGGTCTCAGTATATCAGGGGATCTGTCTGATGTGACTGGTGCACTAAGGTTGTGCTCTGTGGTTTGCTGGCTCTCCTACTGGTTACTCACCCACAATTACTGGATCTCCAATATAGTACATTTACTATCACCTTTTGTTTTACTGGCAGAAGAAATAGAACTGGACATTAATCCAAAGCAATAGATTTATGTCTATAAAAACTGTTGACTAACATACTTAGATCAACCAAATAACATCTACTTTATTTTGAGTTTATACCATGTTTTGAAACATGCACGCACACACATCTTTGGGTATTTAGTCAGCCAAATTACTTGGGAAGTAGATTTTATGTGATAAATACAAGCTACCAAGAAATATAAGTGTACTGAAAGTATCTGACACCTGTAAAAAGATTTCAAGGTTAAAGTGACTCAAGGATCCAAGCTGCAGAAACTCATATGCTCAACACTATCTCTTTTCATATTCTTTAAACTACTGCATACAACTCTCCTCATCTTAATAGTACCCTGGAGAGTGTGGAATGGCCGAAACGTGAAACAGAATCAGCCAAATATACAGAAAACTGTTGCATTTGCATTGCAAAGCATTGGCTTGGGTTTGAAAATAATGGAATAACAGTTTGTCCTCTAAATAGTGTCCAACTTCCTTAACCTTTAAGTGTCATCTGCCTAGGCAGCCCTTAATGCTTGTTTTTACAGATGAAAATGGGGCCCATAGGACTTAGGACAGATCAGATAACTGGACACCATTAATGTCCAGTAATGTCCAATGTGAGCTGGGCTCATTCCTCAAACAGTAGATAAAAATAAACCAAATAAAAAATGAAACCAACCAACTAAAGTAATAATAAATAAAAAAAAAAAATCCCCAACCAACAACAAAATAAAAGAGGTCTCATTTAGAAATGGATTTATTTGGCTACACTGAAACCTTCAGGATAGGGGAAGGGAAAGCAAAAAAGAGAGTAACCTGGGGGACAGAACACTTCTGGGCACTCCCCTGAAGAACATTGTGGAAAACTTTCCTTGGTCTTGTTCTGGTGGCAGTAAAGAAAATGCAAAACAGGAGATGTTCTATGTTAATGTTCAACTTGGCTCTGTGTAGATCAGTGGTCAGATCTCCTGCAGAATATTTGAGAACTTATATATGTCTTTGTCTTTTCCTGGTTTGCCTGCTTTTCCGCCAGGAAAGCAGCCAGCTATGTGATAACTCCTTGTGGGCATCCACCTTTCAGAATGTATAAAGAATGAAAAGAGCAGAATTCTTAATTTTTCCTCATTTTAGCAAGAGGACTTTTTTTTTTTTTTTTTTTTTTTCCCCCTGGTTCTCCTTACTACAACCCCACTTGCAGGCTAGATCTAATTTCTGATGCTTATTGTCTCATTCTCTTTTAAATTCAAGATTTTCTTTCTAGTCCTTGCAGCTAAATCTTCTTGCCAGGCCACCAGAGCTTCATGTCACAAGTACTGCGAGCTCCTCTGTAGCCTGTTTAACCCCCGTCACCCTCTGAGAAATCAAATGACAGCAAAAGCAAGGTCTAAACAGGGATTTCAAGATGTCGTGTCAGAAAAAGTGGCAATTTTAGTCTGTGAAATGAAATTATAGAGGAAGAATGAGTTGTTTTCAAGGTATTTGTCCCAGTTTGTTGAAATGGTCAGCATTGCCCCTGGAAATGTTTTTGCATCTTCGTGGTAGAAAAATGTCTTTGTTCTCTTGAGGAGATTTGTGAACACTAATGAAAAATTTGGCTTTTTCTCCCAGAACGGGCATCATTGGCTTTGCCTTCCCTTGTCATAGGATGGAGGGTAGAATACAGCAGGAAACAGAGACAATAATATGAAGTGTGCAAAGGAAAAAAAAAAACAAACCCAACCAAAAAAAACCCCCACTATAAATATTTTTGTTGAAACAGTAGAGACAGTAAAGATAGAAGTTAAATGGAAAAAAAGGCAGTCAGATGGTTATTATACATTGCTATAAAATTCAAGAGCTGTTAGAAAAAGTAGATCAGGATTTGCTTTTAAAAAATGATAGGCCTGTAAGAAAGCAATATTTTTGATTGATAGGGATTTTAATTGCTCTGATATTTATTGGAATGACAGCTATTAGGGACTGAAGCAGTGATAAGGGATTCTCTGAAGCTTGAGGGTATTTGGATAAACACCTCAAATTTGAATGCCTATCAGAAGCTTATTAAAATTATTAAAACCTTGAATTTTCATTTGGGCTAAAAATCTTAGAAGAGATGTTTGCTTGGAGAATTTCTTATGATATTGATCCTTTTAGAGACAAGATTTTCCTTCTGTGAAGTATGTGCAAGGTAGAATAGATAGGAGGTACTGACAGGTATATCTGTAGAGATCATACTGTTAAAAACAAACTCACGTGGGTAAAATATGTTCCATAAAAAATGTGTAGTCTTAGAATTAACAAATGGTGTTACTTCAATTATCAATTCAGGTTTTATTTTTAAGAGATCTAATCTGCACTTGTGCCATTTCCCATCTATAGCAACTCTTGCTTTTAGAAAGTTGTTTACTTGCTTTGGATAATTGGAAAATTGAATCCTGCATTATTAACAGTTCTGTTCTGGATTCCTGATTTTTCTGTGGCCCAGATTTCTGTGATTTTCAGAACTGTTGAGCATCCATCAGCTGAGCCAGAGAAAGGACAAGTGTATCGTTTTTTCAGAGACTGGGGGATGTGAAAGCTCCAAGTGTGGTCATCACATCACAGCTTTGCTGATCTATGTGTCTTTTATTATCCTACTGAGATGAAACAGGAATGGCCAAGTTAATAAAATGGCCATTAGTTATCTTTCATCTATATTTCCTCTTTTTTTCAATGGTTTATTTAGTCATTTTCACATTAAAAAGCAAGAGGGTAGAACTCTAGTACTATTTAACCTTGTGATACTGGTCATATGAAGGCAGGATCTCTCTCCCTGCAAACCCCATCTCAGTTACATGATAGTAATGACCATTCATTATCATTAGCTAAACCAGTTCCCTGGGAGATGTGCTAATAAAAAGTCAAAATTATATGTTTATGAAGTTCATATGTTATATACCGATGGTAGGATATAAAGTCTAAGTACAGGTACGTTTGGCAAGAAACGTTTGTATGGGTACTTTGAATTACTGGGATGGTGTATAATTGCCACAACTTGAATTGTTGTCTCCCAGAGCAGGGGAAAAGGCTGGTGAGGGGAATCAGTCACTACTTCTGGAATGCTGCAGTGTAGGATGGTCAGATCAGATCACAAATGAAATATAACTCTGCAACTGTAGTGCCCTGCTGCTTTATGGAACAGATTTTACATGGCTAAAGATTTTCAGGTGGATGTGGTGGAATGCTAGGGAGTGGTTACTTCCAATATATGTTTGCCATAAACTTCTACAGGGAGAAAAAATACAGTATGTGAATCGAGGAAGGCAGTGGATAGGTGAGTTTTGGAAGGAACTGGTGAGCAAGGGGAGATCTGGGGAGAAAGAAAATGATGCCCTATATTCTAGAGGTAGATAGAAATAAAATAGAATTAGCTGAGAAGTACCAAGAAGAAAAGAGTTTGGCTGAAAAAGTAAGCATTGACAAAAAAAAGACAGTCCAGAGAGTTTCAAATACACATACCTGCTTTGGAGACGTTATTTGCAACATTCTTCAGGTTTTTTCACGTGTGGTTTTCTCCTTGTCACTTTTTATCCAGTCATCTCTCTCGCTTGCTGTCCCCCCTTTATAATTTGCTTGTATCTTTTCCTACTTCACAGTCTTTTCCTCTTGCTGTCCTCTTCCATTTAGACCCTCACGGCGGGACTCAATTCATTACTGCTCTCAGTGAAACGCTACTGTAGATGTTGCACTAGAGTAAAGGGCAGAGTATGTCTACTAAATGCATACAACAGCCTTCCACTCTTTATGGTACAGAGCAGCTTTCACTTGATGTATTATATATATATTGTACTATTTCAGTCTCCTGCATATTTGGAAAATTTTGCTCTTTGAATTTTAATGCTAGACTCAGAATTGTAGCTTTGAGTTTATATTATTCTGCCATGTGCTGCAAGAATACATCCACCAATAATTAAGAATGTGAAAAACAAGCTGAAGTGCAGAGTTGGGAATCCAAATACTTCTGTATATTATGCATTTGTTAGCAAATTTGTCTTCAATAACAACATGTTTTCTTTCACCCTGACAAAATGACATGACATAACCCTTAGCATTTGAGAACAACGTGGGGTTTTTTTGGGTTGGGGTTTTTTTTTTTGTTGTTGTTGGTGTTTTTTGGGTTTTTTTGGTTTTTTTTTTTTTTTCAGATGGATTAGTGCAGGTAAGCAGATAAAGATTCAAATATTTAACAGACTGTCCATAGATCTGACATTCATGGGAAGCTGTTAATTCTGAAGTGATCATAAACACTTCACAAATGCAGAGGCTTCAGTTAGAGCATAACTCACCGAAGACTAGAAACTGAGATGGTTGCTTCTGGTAAATCTAACCATCAAAAGATGAACAAAGAGTCATCATGTTTCATAATATGCTCTTCTTATTTATTTTAATTCTTCTTTAAATATTTAACTTCTTTTTCAGATTATTTCTTGGATTTACTTTTTGTTGCAATCGATTGTGACTCAACAAAATGTTGTTACCAAAATATTTGTAATAATGAAACAATTGCCACAGTAAATTTATGTAACCAATGAGTTCTTTCATTGTTTCTTTTTACTACAATATTCTTCTTCTTTTCCTTATTTCAGAGTAGTGTCTGCTAGTCAGTGTGGATCAAAGAAAATAGTTTAGTTGAAACTGATTGAATTTCTTCATTAAGGCTGAAAGGTAAAACAGTTTATTGGGTAATTCTTTATAATTGCAGCGACTCTGTAGTTCTGGCTTAAAGCTGGGGGCAGCACCACTGCAGTAACTAGACAGTTCCAGCAAAATTTCCACACTAGCTGGGTTGTTGGCACAATAATTGTCATTCCTGCCACTCACAAATGTAGCATGACCCTTATTTTTTCCCACCCACGTGACTGTCCTTGAAGGAATGGTGGGCACTTAATGCAAAATGTCTCTGTAAGGATCTCCCTGGTCCACCCACATACACCTGCTCTCTAGGGGAGTAACACAAGGACCAACCCACAGACCAGCTATATTCTGTTCTGAGATTTAGCTGAAGAGAACAGGCCATGGGTGGCATCCTTGTTTGCATCCCTGTCCATCAGGCTGAACCAGGAGCTGGCTGCCAGGTACCACAAACCCTGGCCACCAGTGCCCACCTCCAGGGCTGTAGCGCAGGCTGCCCACTGTGCTGCCCTGGGACTTGTGCTTGAAACCCTTTAAACCTCAGTCCATGCCAAGTAGCCACCACGGCTCATGTGGAGGTGTACAGAGCACTGCCTTAGGCCGTGTCAATGTGACCTCCAATGAAGGCTTAGATAAAGATGCTGGGGTGGGTGGCTCTTCATCTATAAGCTCCCTTTAGAGCGAATTCAGTCTTTTTGATAATACTTTCCTGCAATGTTTTGGGACCTAACCTCTTCTAAACTCATTCTATCTCCTTCCAAAATGCCTTATGATCCCAACTGATTAAACAAATCTTGTAGGTAACTGTGCATGCAGAACTGTGATGTTCTGCAACTTCCCCAGCTTCTGCCCCGTGATAAGATGAGAGGTAATGGTAGCAAGAGGAAACACAGGAAGCTCCACCTCAACGTGAGGAGAAACTTCTTCCCTGTGAGAGCGACAGAGCTTGGAACAGGCTGTCCAGAGAGGCAGTGAAGTTTCCTTCTCTGGAGACTTTCAAGACCTGCCTGGATTTCTTCTTGTGTGGCCTGCCCTGGGTGATCCTGCTCCAGCAGGGGGGTTGGACTTCATGATCTCCAGAGGTCCCTTCCAACCCCCACCATTCTATGAGTCTATTTCAAATGTACTGAATGGTCACAATAAGTTGTCCCCAAATTTCCCATCTTTGTTTGGATCAACCTGAAAGAAGGCTGGGTGTGCAGAGGGTATAGGTTGACCAACATATTTTCAGCAGACATGAGGATAAATTCCTGCTCCTGTTCTTTTAAAAAGTTTTGACTTGGATTCTTCTACTGAAGTGACTAGCAGCCTCCTTCATGTCGTCCAAAATAGTGCCATTCTGAAACAATCCAGATATGTGGGTGCAACTAATGAGGAGAGTAAAACAGAAGAAGCAAACTTCAGAGCAAGATTGAAAATATACTATGGAAATAACCTGTCCAGGTTTTGACAGATGAAATTTGAAGACAAATGATTTGTCTTTCAAGTGAAGGCATTTTTAAAAGAAAATTTACATCTAATGCATGAGGAAGAGTTGTGCTTATCTGAAAAGGAGGATTAACTGACATGATCTTGATTGTAGGGTCATTAGGCTGCTACTTTGAAAAAAAAAAAAAAAAAAAGAAACAAACAAAAAGTTACCAGGAGGTCAGGGTTTGGTGGCTTAGCCCATGGTGGGGTGAAAATGTAACATACAGAGCTGCAGAATGTAGGAATTGCCTGATTGTGTGAGATTTATGTGCTTTGTGGGGAGCAGAGGGCCATGTTGCATTTCTACTGCAGTCCTGCTGTCCACAGACCCAGGGGAGGGAAATCAGCCAGGAACAGGCTTTCCCAGAAACAAGGGCTGCAGTGAGAACTATCTGGGTCTCTGGGTTGACTTGCAATCAGGTTGTGCTGGAGTTGTGACATTCCAGTAACTTCTGCAGCAAAAATCTTTGTACAGAAGGAGGAAAAAAGGAAAAAAAAAAAAAAGAAAAAAAGAAAAAAAAAAGAGAAAAAAGAAAAAAAAAAGAAGTGTTGCTAGATTGATAAAATGTGCTCATCACATAATCTTGTAGCACTGCTCTGACAGAAAAATGTATAACAATATGTGCAATTTATTGATAAATGTCAGCCTAAATAGTCTGTGAGAGAAGGGGGGGAGAAGAAAGCTATACATTTCCCACAAGCACCCCCTCAGGCAACAGCTTGAGCAAATACAATACATGCGATGCAATAAACTAAGATTATGGGACTTCACCACAGACAAGTGTGGCCTTCACTGTAGGCTAAATAGGCAGTCACCTCAGCACTATATTTAAAGGGACACTGGAATAACAGAGATAACATGCTCATTTTCCAGTACTCCAGTTCAGACCAACTCTTCTATGACTGATTCAGTGATACTTGTCCTTCTGTCTGATCACAGAATGGTAGGAGTTGGAAGGGACCTCTAGAGAGCATCAAGGCCAACCCCCCCTGCCAGACCATGGTCACCCAGGGCAGGCCACACAGGAACAGAGCCAGGTGGGTTTGGAAAATCTCCAGAGAAGGAGACTCCACAACCTCTCTGGGCAGCTTGTTCCAGGCTCCAGCACCTCACAGGGAAGAAGTTCCTCCTCATGTTGAGGTGGAACCTTCTATTTTCCAGTTTATACCCATTGTTCCTTGTTCTATTGCTGGGCACTATAAAAAAGAGATTGGCCCCTTCCATTTGACATGCACCCCTCAGATATTTAGACATTATTAAAGTCCTCTCTCAGGCTTCTCTTTTCCAGACTAAAGAGCCCCAGTTCCCTCAGCCTTTCTTCATAGAGAAAATGATCAAGTCATCCTTGTAGCTTCTGTTGGACTCTCTCCAGTGATCCCTTCCTCTCTTTGGAATTGGGGAGCCCAAAATTGGACACAGAACTTCAGGTGTGGTCTCAAAAGGGCAGAGTAGAGGGGGAGTAGAACCTGCCTACACCTGCTGGACACAGTTTTCTTAATGCACCCCAGGCTGCCATTGGCCTTCCTAGCCACAAAGGCCCATGGCTGTCCCATGGAGAACTTGTTATCCACCAGGACGCCCAGGTCTTTCTCTGTGGTGATGCTTTCCAGGGGCGCAATCCCTAACCTGTACTAGTGCCTGGTGTTGTTCATCCCCAATAGGATCCTTCTGTAATTTTTATGTAGAACCTCAGGACTTGCACATACTCAGCATTGCTCACGAACATGATTTTAATCAGTGCAGGGTAAACAGCAGCATGAGCTTGATCTGGATCTTGAATCTACTCAGTTTCAAGCCCCTTCAGGCTATGGTTACCTGCTCTGGACTCTCCATACAGGGCTTGACCCTGTGAAGGCACAGAGCTGGTGGCAATCTTGTGGACCTAAACCCAAGGTGTGTACATGGCCTGGCAGAGAGCCAGTAAGTAACTCAAAGTGAGTGCAGTCAGAATCCACCTTCCTGCAGGAAAACAACATTTTAAGGTCACAGAACAACAAACAATGATCTGATGAAGATTTTCTAAGTT
The DNA here is from genome assembly GCA_024611175.1 of Megaceryle torquata. Taxonomy (NCBI): domain Eukaryota; kingdom Metazoa; phylum Chordata; class Aves; order Coraciiformes; family Cerylidae; genus Megaceryle; species Megaceryle torquata. Next base: position 10,825 of record JANIJG010023026.1, read on the forward strand.
TATGTTGTCAGTTGTCTACTGAAATATAGAGTTTCTCTCTGGTGGCACAGGTAAGCATCAAAAATACAGTTTCTCACTGGTGGCACAGGCATGCATTAAAATATTAACCAAATACATTTTACTGTGTTCATCAGAATTCTTGTCTTGGAAGTGAAAGACCCTTCCAAAGCGTACATGAAACTGAGGCACCTCAAAGAGTTACAAAACCATGCTGTTGGTATTTATAAGGCTACTTAGATTTGGAAAGGATTTTCGTGATAACACTTAGTTTTCATTACTCTGAACATCTTGTTTTCAAATAAATACTCCTACCTGTGCATGTGAGATGCAGGGTGTTTTGTAACAAGAGAGGAAATAAATCCCTAAAATAAAAAAAATAAAAACAAGTAGAAATGGCTTGTTCTGATGTTCTCCCAGAACCTAAGGAGACTTTGTCCATATAGGCCTGCTAAAACGCATATAAGCTGAGGTAATTGTTTTTGATACTAAGCTGAGCACACATAGAAGCATAAATCACTTTTTTTTTTTCCTCTTCACTGCTGTTTTCCTCAGTCAGTTTTCCCATAATGCCTCTGCAGAAGCTGACAGTTGGATGAGGCACAAGACCCTGCTGGACAACTGTCAGGTTTGTTGAAGGATATTAAAGAGAACTTGATCATGTGTCAGCTCTCTTCAAAATACACTCACATTGGAAAAGTGATATATCTGTCAAAGCAAGGACTTCAGCATTTGGCAGAACAGGCCATTTTCACAAACAAAACTGTCCTATGCTGGATTACGAGACTGTGGAGAGAGTACAGTGTGTAAGGAGGGGCCAAAAAAAGAACA
>JANIJG010023026.1:11671-24381 GCA_024611175.1 Megaceryle torquata
CAATCTGTTTGGATAGGGCCCACACCTCCAACATTCATCATCTTTTCAATCCTGCTTACGCCTTAATTCCCCACATTCCAAAACAACAATCACTATCTTTACTTTCCCAAAGAACTTTTTTTTTTTTTTTTTTTTTTTTAGATTTCAGTGAAGGCTGCCAAGAATTCATTTTCGGGGAGAGAGAGAGAGTGGAAATTTTATCAAGTTTGATTAGATGATTAAGAGCTAAGCTATGGAACAGAAATGCTTCTTTCTTGTTTTGTTTTTTAAATGCTTTTAGGAAGGCTGGTGTGAGTTTTGATTAAATAGCATCACTGGTTAGGAAACAAATTGTGCTGGAGAGAATAGCAGCAAAGACTTTTTTCTTGGAAATATGTTATAGTTGAGTTTAGGTCTTTTTTGGCTCACGCAGAAATGCAGACATTTGGTGGGAGTGAGCTTTCCAGTTAACACTGCTTGTATCACACACAATATCCTGTGTGTGGGGAACTGTTATATCTTAAGTTCAAGAAAACCATCAAGATTCAGTGATAAGGATGGAAACTGTCTCAATCACATTGTTTATGCCAAAATGCTCATTTTTTGTGTATGAGAAATTCTAGGCTTCATCTGTGTGTGGAGGTAAAACACTGTGGTGTGGTGCAAAGTCATATAGAGCCTTTGACAGGCACCACTTGCAAAGAATGATCTCAGTCTTGGGAGGAGTGTTAGGAGATCCTAAGGTGAAATTAGCTTTTTCAGATTGCTTGCAATTCTATTAAACAACCATAAACTTTTATGCAACCTTTTTTACACAAATTGCACTAAAATTTCAGAATGGAAATGTGAAAAATATGACATTAAGACAAATTTTCTTATTCCAGCTAAACTGGGCTAAATTTTATTCTGATGTTTACCTTGTGCAATCCCACCAAAGGCTGTTCATTAAAATGATGGCTCTCAATATATTTTTTTTTCCATTTTATTTCCCAATTCCCAGAAACAAAACCCCACTTTGATCTGTGATTAGCAAACATTTATTCTGAATAAAAATATCAATTCTCCAGTGCCCCTGTACTGGGCATTGGTGAGGCCACAACTTGAGCACTGGGGGCAGTTTTGGACACCACAGGATGAAAAAGACATTGAGGTGCTGGAGCCAGTTCAGAGAAGGGCAATGGAGCTGGTGAGGGATCTAGAGAACACATCTGATGAGAAGCGGCTGAGGGACCTGGGGCTGTTTCATCTGGAGAAGAGGAGGCTGAGAGGAGACCTGGTTGCTCTTGGGTTGAGGTGGGTGTTGGTCTCTTCTCCCAGGTGACCAGTGACAGGACGAGAGGAAATGGGCTGAAGTTGCACCAGGGGAGGTTTAGGTTGGATACTGGGGGAAAATCTCTTTGCTGAGAGAGTGGTGAGGCCTTGGAACAGGCTGCCGAGGGAGGGGGTGGAGTCACCATCCCTGGTGGGGTTCCAAAAACACCTGGATGTGGCACTTGTGGCCATGGTTTAGTGGTCCTGATAATGTTTAGTAGACAGTTGGACTTGATGATCTTAAAGGTCATTTCCAACCTTAATCATTCTATGATTTTTTCTCCAAGACAGAAAATTCCCCATGAGTGTTCTCAGTACTAGGAGAACAAAGCACGTCTTCTTTGCCTCCTTGTCTGTTTGTGCTCCTACTTAGGAGACGGAAAACTAACAATTATCTTTCTTCATGGAAATACTTGCAGACATATATAGGCCTACATGCAAACACACACATGTGTGGACATGCATGTACCTGTATGCATATATCCATATACATAGACATATTCTTCTACCTTGCTTCAGTTTCCTTTCTCCATTAGGAAAATGTCCTCTTCCTTTAATTTGTCATCCCTCAACAAAAAAATAATGTATTTGTACAGAAAGATAACATACAACTATCAAGATCTCTGGCTTTAAATCTTTATGAAGACAAATCTCAGGTGGGTTTTATGTGGCGTGTTTGGGCAAGATTGACAGTGTGGCCCTAAAAGCTAAGTATTTGAGCTTACCAGCTAACTTGTAGTAGGTACTAGAGGTTGTGAATTAGCTATGTTTTGTGCTTACATTGTATTAGCCATGAATCTTTTTGATATATTTGTCTATGGGTGCTGGAGTAGATGAATGGCTCTATACCTTCTTTTTGAGGCTCTCTGCAAACACAGAAAGATATTTCTCTACTAATTTTTTTTTTTGTTTTAAATATTCTTTAGCTAGATTTGTCTTTTTTTTTTTCTTGTGAGATCTCCAGAAGCAATAGAAGGAACCCTCCCTTGTCTCCACCTAGTCATTTGTGTCATTACTCTGATGGATGTAACCCACTTTTTGAGCCATAGGCACTATTTGGTGTTATTACATTTGTTTCAAAATCCTCATCTAAAAGTAGCTTAATTTCTGTAGAGCTGACATTGTGATTGATAGGAATTCCTACATCACAGTCAGTAATCCTTAAGAAACTAAATACCTAAGTGGAAACAGTTGTAGTGAGGGCTTTTAACTGTATGTCCATGATAGCTGCACAGTAACGTGGCAACATGTCACCATGACAATGATGTGACATGTCACCTCACACAATGACATGTGACAGCCACAGAATAACTCTGGCACTACTGGATAAATCACAGTTTGTGCGTAACTCTGATCAGCTCTCTGGCTACTGATGCAGTTCTGGTATAGACACAATGTTTCAGACTTTTAATTAGCTACAAAACTCACTGTTTCAGATCAACTGCCCAACTTACAGTTGGGCAGATGATGATGTCAAGAGCAGATTTTAGGGAGGCTATGTTATTTGCATAGAAATCTTTGTCCTGGGCTTGGTAATGGGCTTTTCTGGTTGCCTGCAACAGGGCATGAGGGAGATCTTGGTGTACTTCAGGTAACAGATGACTGTGGGGACCTACTCCATTGACTCCTGCCCCTGCACCAGTCATCAATGGACCCATCTCCTCCACCTTCCCAGTTCTTCAGCAGGACAAGTGAGCTAGTGTGACTGTGACAGTGAAGGGCCACAGGCAGCTCAGTTGCTGTCTGGGGATCAGACACAGGAGGCATGGTTAAATCTCTGCCCTGGAAGGAGCACAGGCACACTGAGCTTTGGTGGGGCCAGGAAGCTGAGCTTCTTCCCAGCCTCATCTCTTGACATCTTGTAAGTCAGTCTGGTCCACTGGTACTAAACGAATGAAGCGGCCTTTCCTACTTGTTTGAAAATGTTCTGTATCCAAACACATTATTGTTATGGGTATCAGACAGTCCTGAACCACCAAGCCTGAGATATCACAAACTCCCATATTTTTACTCTTCCTCAGAAGAACCCCAACCTCTCATCTCTCCTGACCCACTGTGTGTCCTTCCCATCCCTACTGGAAGACAATTTTTCTGTGAGACCTTCAAAATTTTTAGTCTGACAACTGTGATGACTGATTAAAGTTTTTTTTCCTTCACATCACAAATGTGCTGACTGATTTAAGACTTTTTTTCTTATTCACAGTCATCAAGGACTGGGCAGGTGGAGTTGCATGGGAAGACATTTCTGTGAAGAAGGAGCTCTGTTACAGTTGCCAAGAGCAAGACCTGCAAGCCATGTAGGTACCATAATACTGGCCATGGCAAAGCTTGGTGCACAAAGGGTCTCACACAGTGGACCCAACACCTTTTGCACACAGCCTCCCAGCTCAGAGCTGAAGGGAGTTAGGAATAATCTCCATGGACAGACACAAACGGTTGTGCTCAACTGCAAGCCAGAGCTGCAGGAGGATTTATAATCATGCACTCAGTGTCCAAGTGAACACACTGTGAGTCTCAGTTGCAAGCGTGGGCATAGCACTGGGGTAGTTCAGCTTTATGCATTTTAGAGAGGCACTGGATTTTGCCTGGCTGGCTTTGTAAAATGGATGCAGCCCTTGTATGAATGTCAGCCTTCATCTCTGCTGCAACCTTGGGTTTCTGAAAACTGGGTTTAAGGACTTCTGTTGGCCTCTTAAAGCCAGCCCACAATCACAAAAGTGATTTCACTCACCAAGAGATGGATAGTTGGCTTCAGTATGGCACTGTTGCCCACATCTGAAATAAGCAAAGCAGAGCTGCTCTTCATTCTGATATACAAAAGAAAAAAAAGCCAAACCAAAACAAAACCCCCCAAATTGTATACTTTTCTGTGTTGTGAAACACCTTCAGTGTACTTCTGCTGCGAAATCTCTGCAAGGTTGTCTGTAGGGAAACACAACATCACAGAATGGTAAAGGTTGGAAGGGACTTCCAGAGATCATCGAGTCCAACCCCCCTGCCAGAGCAGGACAAAAAAGGGCAGATCCCACAGAAATGCATCCAGACAGGTCTTGAAAGTCTCCAGAGAAGGAGACTCCACAACCTCTGTGGGGAGTCTATTACAGTGCTCCACAGCCCTTACAGTAAAGAAGTTCTTCCTCATGTTGAGGTGGAACTTCCTGTACTCGAGTTTGGATCCCTTGCCCCTTGTCCCATCACAGGATTGGGCTTTGTTCCCATGGATGTGGCTACATTTTAGAATCGAGCCCTCACATTACTTCTCACATCAGGGCGGGTGTTTTGGTCATGTGTGGGGTGTGCTCTGAGAGAAACTGTGCCAAAGCAAGGGAATGCTGTCTCCAACCTGAACTAGGTTCATCTGTGGGATAGATGCTGAGCTCCATATTGCTGCCAAGGCACACACAGTTCCACCTGTACACACACAAATGCACACACACAGAGTGTGTTTTGGCATCCAAAGGAACTTCAAAGTCCAAAAGTAAAGCCCAGATGAAACAGAGAACTCATCTATGTGATGAAATTCTATCTGAATTATCTCTCCTTCAATTTTTCCACTCTAACATTTAAAAAAAAATCCTTTATTTAAGATAATTGTCAGTGTCTGAATAGCCCCATGAAATTCTGATATGTATATTTTATTGGCATTTATGATACCTATGTTATGCCATTTGCTATTCACAAGTAACAGAACATACCTAAAGTCGTGCTGCTAAACTTTTATACCTCTTTTTCTCTTTCCTCCTCATCTTTTTATCTGTATAGCAATCATGACAATAGAGACCTCCACTGCCAGTACAATTTCAACTTCACAGTAACCTCAGCTGACATAACAATTTGAGATATTCACGGTTATGGATATGTCAGGCTCTTCACAAGCTTCAGTTAGTGGAATAGATCCTCCAGTTGACAGATAACTTGCCAGAAGATACAAGGGGATCTTCAAGTTTAGTTCTTCCTCTGCTTCTTTCCATAATTTAATCTCTTAATTGTCATACAGTGTATGTCCCTTTATTTAATGAGCTGTGTGGTAACCTACACTGGGTTTTAGTAAAGATCTTGGTGCACGTGATGCTCAGTGTTCAGCCAGCACTAAAGGCTCACCAAGTGAGAGTTCAGCAAGTGCTGAGAGAAGAATGAAAAATAAAGAAGGATAAAAGCAGTAAGACTTGCTCTTCTTGTAATGTGAAAAGCCATAAAAGGGCTTAGATTTCCCTGGACATACCTTTCAGTTCTGCTTCCACCACATTCTGGGATTGCTTCCCAATATAACTGTTACCTGACAAGTCTTTGCTTCAGATCAATATCTCAATCTGAAATGGACTTTTAAAGCAGTAGGTAGGAATGTCAAAGCATGGGGGTCATTTTGGTGTCCTGGTTAGGAATTGGCTAGTGGGTTCAAAGCTGGAGGGGGGTTAGTTTGCAAAAACACAAGTTGTGATGGCCCCATGCTGGGGAGAAAAGGGCTTCCATTCATACCTTGTGCTGTGAGCCTACTTGACAAACAGAAAAGCCCCTGTGCCCTGCAGCAGTTCACTGAGCTGCTGCAGGGCACAGGGGTTCTGGGCACTGTGTCCTGGTTCAGGCAGCACTGGCACCCTGGCAACTGTAGGGTCTCTGGGGTAGTTCTTGTTTGGGCATAAATCCCACCAGGGGAGGGATTTAAACAGCTTTGTTGCATTGCTCCAGCTCTTTCTAGACACAAAGAGTACCAAAGAGGATGTGAAGGCTGGTGAACTCCATGGTATATGTGCAAACTCTCTGCTTGAAGCAAAGGGATATCACAAAGTTTTAGGTTTGAGCCCATAGAAGCTGGGAAATAGTTATGCCCTAAAATGTAGGCAATGATCATTGCTGTGAAAAGCTGAGAAAAATCTGCTTTGTCAGCAAGCGCTCGAAAAAAAAATGTCAAAGCATTAAAATGGTTTAATTGGCTTAATTTACTTCCTGTTCCTTTAAAATATGCCTGTTTGAGCCTTGACACTACAACACTTCAAGATGCTCCCTCTCTGATGCTGCATCAAAGCAGTGCTGAAACAAGAGGGGCTGCAGTTTAAAAGTGGCAGCTCTAAAAATTACGGTTCTCCTCTTGCCCTCCTTAACTCCCAGCAGCAAAATCCCAGCCTGATTAGCAGACTGATTTATTTTACATAAAAATAGTAATCTCCCTTTTTGCTCTTCTCCTCCCAGTTGGTGAATTCCATTCCTGACATCTGCAATTTCATCTGGATACTGTTCTATTCTTTTGTTTTTTTTCCACACCCCAACTTCAATGTCTAATGAACTGCTGGGTGCTGTTAAGTATCTGTTGTATTTCACTGAAGAATTGGGTGCATTTCAATGATGAATTGAATATTTCCTATATGTGAGCAATCTTCAATATCCTGCTTATATCCTTTGGGGTGAAAAACTTTGTGAGTCACATTTTCAGAAACGCTTAGGTGCTTTGCTCAACTCAGGCATTTAAATAACTTTAAAAATCTTTCCTTCTGATATTGACTTGTATTTATTATTACCTTGTCATGATTTCTATGAAATTAACTTATTTTATACAGCAGTAAAGGAGAATGAGTAAGGCACAGTTAGTATTTCAGTACGTCCAAGATGAAGATGATCTGAGGTGTGTGTTGGGATGACCATGGAAGTGCAGAGTGAGGCCTGATGGCAGCAGCCGGAAGAGTAGCCCACTGTGGGATTCCAGTGAAATGGTGGGAGGGCAATATTTTCCTCTTTGCATTCCTCTGATGTTGGTGAGTGAAGGACATTGCTTTTCCATGCTTCCCATCTTCAAAAGCTCACTCACTCAGGTTCTAAAGTTTGTGAAAAATCATAGATGTTGCAAAATGATTTTGCAAAACCTCCAATTTTTAATTTTTTTGATAAAGGGAGGGAAGTTGCTCACTTCTGTCTTTGTGAGCTCTGGAGTGTCAGTGCGTGCTGGTGTCCGTCACTAGGCACTGTGTGTCTCCAGTCTCTAATGACAGGGGCAGAGGTTCTCCCAGAGGGGTGGTCAGGGAGAGGACAGGGAAAAGACCAGCCCTGCCTGGGTGCTAGGTGCTGCCAAAGGCTGGGGCCTGAGAGTGCCCTATGAAGAGAACATACTTTACCAGGATGATGTTTTCTTGTTCTCCTCCCATAAAGTCCAAGGAACTTCCCAACCTTGTTTATATTAAAATGTAGTTGGACCTTAGACTAAAGCAAGAGTGAAACCATTTTTTCTTGTCCTGGTTTCTAATAAGCTCAGGTGAACTTGCAAAAAGCTTCCTTGAAGACCCTATTGACTGGAAGAGCATCACATTTCATGTTTGCTGAAAAACTCTGTCATCCCCTTGCCATCAAAATGACATTGACGATATGAATGGGGTCATCCAACTTGTCAAATATTTTGGAAGAGAGAGTGAAAAAGCCTTTTCTTTTCAGAGGGTACTTAGAGGTGAAAAGGTAGAGAGCAGCAACTCCTGGAATCACTTCATTGTGGAGGTGGTATTACAGGAACACAGGCTGAGGGATCTGGAGTAGGGCTGGTTGAAATGCTTTGTGCGTCCCCAGAGAAAGAGGGAGGAGAGGGAGTAAGAGAAAAAGGGAAAGAGGCATTATATCAAAAACAGGTGATCTTTGTCTGGTATTGAGCTGAAAGTTTTGCTCAGCATTAATCATACTAGAAACCAATTTCCATCCTCCTGTATTACTGATTTCAGGAAGAAGGACATTTGGAAAGAAGAAAAATGCAAAGGAATTTGACTGTGGTGTTTAGTGCTCTGAGTAGGCAGTGAAAACTGCTCAGTTCTTCCTTTTCATGTGAAGTCCTAATATAACAACGACCCGTTGTTTGCTGAAATTAATGGCAGGTACATTTAGAACAAACGAGACGATATCTTTCTTCACCCAGCATGTCCCCAGCCTCTAAAATTCACTACCACAGCAGGCTGTAAGGACCACTAGTGTAACTAAAAAAGCTACACAAGTTTATGTCCAAATCCCATCACTTACAGTTGTACTTGCTAGAATAAAAGTGATCTAACCACAGCTTATGTTCAGAGTCTACAATGATCTCCAAAAATGTGGTCCCTTGGGTGCTACAAGATGGCAGACAGTTTTGCTGTTCTTTTTTTTTGTTGCTTTTGTGGCTCGTTGAGTTTATTTTTTTAATTTTTTTTAGACATCTTTTCCTTTCATAAGCCATTGGTTTTGTTTGAAAGATGCCTGAGTCCTGCTGTTAAACCTCCATTTGTCAAAAAGTTTTTTGCTCCATGCTATAAAAAGCTGCATGAAAATTGAATGTAAAATGCTAAAGATCAATGGGCAAAACTGATTGCTGTTCCAAATGAGAATACCAAGCACCAAGACACTGAGGAATCAGATGGATGACCTGTAAAAAATAAGTTCCAATTAAGAAATAACAGGTCGAGAGAAATTCCAGAAAGCAAGGAGACAAGGGAAGATGAAATACTTTTGAGAGTGAATGATGAAGTTGTTTGTTAGGGGTAATTTTGAATTCCCTTTACAGTCTGTTACAGCACATCAGATCTATAGCTGATCAGAAGGAGATTTGTATGGTGGCCAGGGATGTGACAGCGCTTGGGTGGGTAGTAAAATCTGGTGTTTGTACTCTGACTCTTTTGCATAGGTAGATATGGGGCATTTATTCATTCTCCTTCTCCCTTCCAGCAAAGCAGTGTCTTTAACATGCATATAAATAATTCTGCATGTTCTTACAGAAAACATGACATTATTACATTATATTATAGAAAACATTATCTTTTTTTGGTAACAGTTTAGTTTATCTAGGACATCTGATTGGGATACTGGACAGTTAAGAGTATTGTTTTAAACAGACTCTCTGAGGGGAGCTTATGGACCAAGCTTTGGTGCTTGGTTTCAAGAATCGGACCCTGTAGACACTTATTGGCATGAATCTTAAGTATATGAGTAGACCCATTAAGGTCAGTAGGACTTATTGCATGACTAAGGCTCAAGCAAGAAATTATTTGCAGGGCTGAGCTCTTGGCTTGTTAACTCTTCAGTAGGCAAGATGCCTATCTCCTAGAGAGGAGATAAAGATCCTGGGTGTGCTGTGGGCCCTCTAAAAGCCAGCCCATGGTCCACATTTTCAGAACCAGGTGCTGCTGTGCCAGTGCACGCTCAAGTCCATCTCTTTGTGTGTTTATGATTATTGCAGGAGCAAAAATGCCAAGGGATCCAGCAAGGTAAGTGAGCAAACCTGGATTTCTTTTGACGCCGCTTTGTCATTTTCCTCACCTTTGCTTCTAGGGCACCTCTTGTCCCTCCAACTGTATCACTATAGCAGAAAGATAGTAGTAAATCAGGCCTTGATGACTTCTGGAGAAGGTGCCTGCATCTGAATATTTGGTCTCAAAAATGGCTTAAGAGAAATACAAATTAAAGATCAGTTCCTTTACTCTGATATGGATTTTTATTTGATTTTTTACTGTACTTTTTCAAAAAGAACTGTCAGTGTGTTTGTTCAACTGAGTATATATGATGTTATAATTGTTTTGTTTAGTACTGTAAATATTATGTGTGATTAATCTTGTTCATGCTGGAAAGGTATTTGGGTTTCTTACCAGACAGTATATATTTAAAGTTTGCTTTATTTATGTGGAGAAAATGACAAACACCGTAGCTGAGGGAACAGAAAAAAACCCCAAGAGCAGTGCACTAAAAAAAAAAATCTAGGTTGGAAACTGGGGAACAGTGCTGTTCTGCTGTGCTCTGGGTTGGGGAGACACTGCGTCGTGGAGGGTCAGAGCTAAAGATTGCTGGCAACTGTCACATCCAACCTATGATAAAAGAGAAACTCGACAGAGCCAGATGAGCAGGATGTGACCCTAAAGGCTAAGAAGAATAAGCCAGAGAGCCTGGAGGAGGCGTCTTCCCCAGAGTTTAAATCTTTTGTAAATAGCTTGTTCCATCTCAAGTACTGATATCATGACCCTGAGCTATTGAAGATGCTGCTTTCAATAGATCCTGGAGGCTCCATTAATACTGCTAGATCATTCACACAGGATGACATGATATTCCTTACCTTTTTTTTTTTTCTTTTTTTTTTTCTGTATTTCCTGAGCAGCGTGCACTTAGAAATAAAGGGGAAAAAAAAAACCCAACCAAAAACCCACAACCACCCTTCTCCAAGAGTGCATCTACTTAAAATGTAATAATAAATTGCACCCCATTAGGGTTAAAATAAACACAGCTATAGCCCTGCCATACTTTTGGGAAACACCACTGTTCTATTTTATTTTAATACTGCAGACTGTTTTGCTCTCACTCCACACCAGCCTCACAAATCACTGGTGCAGTGCTCTCACTAACTTGTCTGTATTATGTTCATTTTCTGGGTGGCAATAAATATTAGAATAAAATAAACTAAAGACTGCTGGCTGGGGCTCTGTTAGCTATCTTTATGGTTTCCACAGCAGCTGAATGACAGCTCAGGCTGGAAGCAAGTGGCCCCTTTTCACCAAGTAAATTTAGCCTTGGGAAGGATGAACATCTTCTAACTCTTGAGCTGTGATGGTTCATGCCAGTCAGTAAATCAGTCAGATTTTAATTATCGGACACATGACAGGGAGCAGTGACAGGCGGCAGTCCACTGGAGAGCATTCCTTCAAAGCAGCTTTAAAAACAGAACAGCACTTGAAGAGGAAAACCAAGTGAACAGAACACAGTCACAGCTGAATTGCAGGACATTAATAGCATGATGGAATTCCCATCCTAATAATTTTAACTGCTTCTTGGCCGCAGACTTCCAGATCAAGTAGATCTAATGCAGCTTTATTGGAAATTTCTGTGGGTTTTGTTTCTTTTTTTTTTTTTTTTCCTAAACCCCCTTTATACAGACCTCTGGTTTTTAATAGAGTTTCACACAGTTACTTGCATAAGCAGCTGTTTGGTGCAAAGAAAGCAGTGACAGATTTATAATGCAGCAAAACCTGCTAATTGGATAGATGAAATTGCATTTCTGACAGTGCCCTTCTATGAAAATTGGTAACATACCTCACAATGATTTGCGTATGTAAGAACTTGGTTATTTATTATATTTTGCCTTTTGTGTTAATCCTATGATTAATTCTTGGGTAATTACCTACAAACACCTCCCTGGAAGCCTCTTTAGATAATAAAGGCTTGGTGGTTAGTGAAAGGTTACGGGAATTTTACAAAATCTATTTAGAGAATTCTCAGGATATTTAGAAGCACGTTATGGTTTCAGTGTGTATTGTGGGGAAACTGGGAAATTGCTGAATATTAGCTAGATTTTTGTTTGTTTGTTTGTTTTTTAAAGAGCTATTAAAAGAATCAAAGTCATCTTTGGAAATTGTCACTGAGCTAATAAAAAGCTTAAGAGAAAATGTAATCATAATAATAATAAGAACAACAACAATATCAACAACAAAAAAAATCTTAGCTATTCCAAATATATTAACATGCTACCTTTCCAAGTGGGCAGCTTGCCATTATTTGTTAATTGCAATACATGAAAAGGAAGCTGAAGTGTAGCCTTAAATTGTTCTGCTGTTTCTCTGACACTGGTTGAAGTTCATTGTTCAAGCTCCTCTGCTGAAGTTGAGAGGAAGTCTTTGATGGTGCTGGGTCACGTGGGATGCTGTACAGCCCTTCATGTTACCCCCACACTGCCAGAGTGCACATGTGGGGTAACTTGCCCCCCATTCAGACAAACCCGCTTGGTGTGCCAGGAGGAGACAACTCAGCACAGCTCAGAGCAGAGCTTAGACTCTGCTGAGAATCCATAAAGTTGGGAAAACAACAACAACAAATTTTGGCTTAATCTCATGGAAGATCAAAAAGTTTTCAAGGAGTTAAACACAGACAGATACAAATAAGCCTCACTTTAGAACTGGACCTCACTTCTGTAAGAACAAATGTCTCTCCTACTGCCACAAAAATCACCCAGCATCTCTAAGCAAATCCCTTTTCCCAGTCAGAATCGTACTATGCAGTCGAACTCAGGTTTGGTTTTGATGTTCTAGGCTAGGCTTCAAAAAATAATTTTAATTTAAAGGATTTTGTGTGAAAAGCTTTATGATAGGAATGCAGGTTTCAGGCAAATCCATAACTGCTCAGCATCATTGGTAGTCATCTTCACAAAGCTAAAAAAAAAAAAAAAAAAAAAGCTTCATTTTTATTATTTCACACAGAATCACAGGATGGTAGGGGTTAGAAGGGACCTCCACAGATCATTGAGTCCAATCCCCCCTTCCAGAGCATATAAAAAGAAATCTGTAGATTGTCAAATGTTCAGGTTTCCTTGTTTTGTTTTGTTTCCAAAAGAAACAGAGGAAAGGAAAAAGTACCTTTTGGGTTGGTTGGGTTTTTTTGGTTGTTTTTTTTTTTTGGGGGGGGGGGGGGGGTGTAGTCCTTTATTTTCCCAATTGGTTTTTTCA